>CM074951.1:25827427-25838522 GCA_037577455.1 Pangasius macronema | reverse complement strand
TCCCTTACTTCCTCCTGAACTCCCCGAGGCTTCCCTTACTTCCTCCTGAACTCCCAGAGGCTTCCCTTACTTCCTCCTGAACTTCCCGAGGCTTCTCTTAGTTCCTCCTGATCTTCCAGAGGCTTCCCTCACTTCCTCCTGGACTTCCCAGGGCTTCCCTCACGTCCTCTTGAACTTCCCGAGGTCTCCCTCACTTCCTCCTGAACTTTGTGTGGCTTCCCTCACTTCCTCCTGAACTTTCTGAGGCTTCCATCACTTCCTCCTGACCATCCCCAGGCTTCCCTCAGTTGCTCCTGAACTTCCTGAGCCTTCTCCTACTTCCTCCTGAACTTCCTGAGACTTCCCTCACTTCCTCCTGAATTTCCCGAGGCTTCCCTCACTTCCTCCTGAACTTCCTGAGGCTTCCATCACTTCCTCCTGACCATCCCCAGGCTTCCCTCAGTTGCTCCTGAACTTCCCGAGCCTTCTCCTACTTCCTCCTGAACTTCCCGAGGCTTCCCTCACTTTCTCCTGAACTTCCTGAGGCTTTCATCACCTCCACCGAAACTCTGTGTGGTTTCCCTCACTTCCTCCTGAACTTCCTGAGGCTTCCAGCACTTCCTCCTGAACTTCCCGAGGCTTCCAGCACTTCCTCCTGAACTTCGTGAGCGATGCAGAGTTTATTGTAATTATGATTTATGTAAAAAAAAAAGAAAAAAAGAAAAAAGCCAACGTGCCCCTCTAGTGGCCTGAACTGTTCAACTACAGGCGCAATCTCATTTCATCATCACACACCTGCTGCAGTGCGAGCGCGAGACCATCAGCGTCACGATGAACGGAGATCATCACAGCTGACACTTTAGTCTCTGTACTTATAGATTTGTACATACTGTATATATAAACCTGCCCAAGATAAAACGTGCTACATGATATTAAAATCTGTAAAAAATGATCTTTATATCCTTTATGTGATATAAAAAGTCATCCAGGAGGTGTGGAGATCCTGAGTGTGTCCCATTTTTACACACACACACACACACACACACACACACACACACACACACACACACACTCATTTCTTTCAGAACACTAAATTTCATCACTCTTTCTCACGATCCAAATCTGCTGGATCTGTCCACGGCAGCATTCGGAGTATCGCCTGGATGATTGGCGCACGGCGGATATTCGGAATTTCTGCATTTTTCCGGACTTTACACTTTGACTCCACTACATTACACCTTATTTTCACCCTGCTACCTTCTCGTCGCTCTGAATCGGCTGAAATATCCGAACGCGACGATCTTTCAGACTGAAGCGAACCGATCACAGCGCAGAGCAATTCCTTCAATTCCTTCAATTCCTTCAATTCCTTCAATTCCTTCAGTTCCTTCAATTCCTGCATAAATGTGCGATTTTATTTCATTTAAAACATGACAACTGGGAATTTTTCAGCTCAGAACCTCCTACTTCACACATTGTTTGTTTCTCGTCAACTCAGCCGTCTGAATTCGGGAATAAAAACGAACACTCTGTCGCTGTTTACAAAAACCGGAATTAAAGAGCTGTTTGTTTCGCACTAAATTCATTTTAGGTGAAAGTTCGAAGTGTTGAATATTACAGGAAGAAGCAGGTTGTTAAAAAAAAATCTTTCCGAAAGCGAATGAACGTCTCAGTAACTCAGTAACACCCAGTGATTAGTGATTTCAAATACAAACAGAAACTCAAAACACTCTTGAAAACGTGAGCTCTTGAATAACTCCGACTTTCCAAGCAGGAATTATGAGTTCAAGCAGATCTTTCCTACTGGGAATTCCGAAACTTCCTAGTTCCCACTTGGTCCCACTTGGTCACTTACGCAGGGACGTCTGTACTTTAGCTCAAGGAGAAAGGTAAATTAAAGACTTTCGCTTGAGTAGCAGGTTATTTTTCACCCGAGTACCAGAGCTGTGTGCTTTTGTCCGTCGCTAACAGATTGATTATATCGAACGTTTTCTTGATCGGGAATTCCGTGTGAGTTTTTCTTTAGATTCAAAGTTGTAACGATCGTTTCGAGACGTTTTTCAGCGTTTAATATCATTCGCTTTTCTTTCCACGTTGCCTGGTGTGTGGTGTGTGGTGTGTGGTGTGTGGTGTGGGTCGCCGTGGCGTTAGGGTGAAAAGATCGCTCCGGAGTTCTCGAATTTCCCCGGACACAGATTCCCGATCCTCCGGGGAGATCCGCAGGCGTTCCCAAGCCGACTCGACTGTGAGATTTAATCTCTCTAGTGCGTTTTTTTTTTTTTTTTAGGAAAATATGATCTGATCATTCTTTTCACATAAACACACTATATCAGCAAACCCCAAACACACACACACACACACACACACACACACACACATCAGATTATGATTACATAATGTCAGATATTCCAATAAGTGGAACAACAGTCCACAGATGGACAATCAAAAGAAACATGAGATCATTTTTATATCAATAAATGAAATGATATATTTGTAATAAAACCGCACTTTACAAGCCAGATCACGGGACTAGGGTTAGGGTTAGGGTTGGCCGTATTGCTTCGAAGCCTTTTCTTGTGGAAAAAAAAAGGCGACTTAATGACGCTTAATGATGACTTAATGATGATGATGATGATGATGGTGATGATGATGATGATGGTTTAATTCATACAGCGCCTTTTTCATATCCGAGGTGGAGAATGATCAGAGCAGAAAACATCAGAAAATATCAATATATTTCTACGATATAAGACGTGTATCACGATATGCAGGTCTGCTCATAAAGCGCTGGCAGTGCAGTAGTGTCACATTTTAACAGTTAATTACAAAATAATAAAATAAAATAAAAAAGCATTTACTACTAATGAATTTTCTTTCTTTCTTTTTTTTATTTTACAACTGTATTGCACAAAACGTCACTTTAACTCCTTCTGGGCTGAACTTTTTTTTTTTTTTTAAATAAAATTTAAATAAAAATAAAGATGCCACAATATCCATTGTATATCAAAATAAAAGCACACTGTGACATGATTTCTTTATCCTGATGGGGACATCATGGCGTATCAGACGCTCGGTTCACGCTCACGACCAGCAGCGAGCCGAAACCCGACGAAACACAACAAACAAACATCAAACATACAAAAATGAAAAGAAAACAAAAGAAATTGGGAAGCAGCAGCAAAAAGGTTTCTATCCGTATATATTTACTGATCCAAGGCTTAAAATCATCGTGTTTTATTAACAGATCATCGTGTTTTCTTTCTAGAAACAAATGCTTGAGATAAGCGAAACTATCTGCACCCTGAGATCTATCATAGCGAGTTAAACATCTCAGATGTAGACAAAGCTATCGATTCTATTTCCTGTGATGAGATTACAATAAATTCATTGGATTATTAAACTTATTAAACTTATCTCTAGACATTTCGCTAACATCAAGCTTGAAATGTTCTCATTCTGTAGGCAGAACGTTTTTCTTCTTTCTGGAAATAAAGGCTTGAAATCAGCCAAATGATCTTCCAGAAGAATCCGGCGAGTGACAGTCTCCAGGAGCAGGTTCTTCCTCAGCGTATATTCGGTTCTTCCTAATCGAACAGGAAACAGCAGCTCAGTGCGACTCTATTCTTCACCTTTTTATTCACTAACATGTCACTGAGTCACACTGTGCGATGAGAATAAGAGCTTGAGATGTTTAAAGATCAGCTGAGCTGACATCTCAGATACTTTTACTGGCTAAGATCTCTCGGCTTCACCTCGCAGATCTCCAGAGCAGCTCTCGATTCAGGAAGATCAGCAGATCTCCTCCAAACTGTCCACTTCTCGTCCCATTGCAGCGAGTGAGTAAGACAGGAAGGTGATTCTCCTCAGCCGTGCTCACGACCCTATTCTTATTCTTTCACTGAGGTGAGGATGTGGACTGACTGCTAAAAACTCGGGGAGAGCTTCTTCCAAAACCCGAGCTGCTGTCACTCATGAACAATACCCCAAGATCCTTCAGCTTCTCCACCGGCGTAGGATCTCTCTCCTGACCTGACGAAGAGCATCCCGATGTTTAAACATCATCCCAGTGGAACACAGTGACCGATGCCGTGTCGGGCGATTAGCGCAGCGCGGGCTCACCGATAGGCTCATTTTAAGAAACGGGACGTTGATCAGAAACACATTGATCAGGATTACGGGAAGCCTTCAGCCGTAATGGACCTTCACGTCTCTTAGAGCTGAACCTCTGAGCATAAGATCAAATCATCTGTAGGAGTGAAATCAGTCAACACGAGCTGATCATTAGCGCTTAAAGGGTGTGTTAGCATTGTAAAGTTCAACACATGTGTAGAGTGGACGATAGCGAGTGACGGGGACAGCGATGACGACGACAACGACGATGACGATGATGATGATGATGATGATGATGATGTCTCTCTTTTCAGTTAAACCAACACGCATGACCATTTCACCAAATGGCGTAAAAACACGACTCGTACAGACTGTTCTTTCTTTCCAAACTCAAACTAAACTGCTAATCGGAAAGCGGCGCCTGTGATCCAACGCCACACTGACACGGGCCGGGAAATGTGCTGAAACTTCACATGTGGAAATCATGTGCTGTTAATATGAACACGCACACACACACACACACACACACACACACACACACACACACACACCCTGAATACAGTACATGCTATACACATACAAACACACTTACACTGTACACACTGCACTCTCTGATTAGAGCTCGGACTCTGCTGTATGTTTTATTCACTCTTCGGTTTTGGCGTCAATAAGAAGGAAAAAAATTCTTTGATTCCTGCCTTGAATACAAATCAGCCCTAATAAAGACTCCTCTCTCTCTCTCTCTCTCTCTCTCTCTCTCTCTCTCTCTCTCTCTCTCTGTCTCTCTGAGGAGAAAATAAAAAGAAAAAAAAAAGGAAAGTGTGTGCTTCTCTGAGAACAGATTATATCCACAGTAGTGTGTTTGTATATTCAGGAGCATCAATGTCGTGATCTTGTCCTGTTTTATGTTTTTATTTATTTATTTATTCATATTTTTTTTTTCATCTGATGAAATCCTGAAGGGAATAAATACTGACTCTTATGCGTCAGGAAGATCAGGATGTGTCCCCAATAATAAATCATCACGCCCTTTTCTTTTGTTTCATTTTGAGAGGATGAAGACAAAAAAATCTAAAAATCTGGCAGAAACCTTGAGGAGAAAAAAGAAAGAAAGAAAAGAAGATTGGCTTCTTTTGGCTGTTTCTAGACAGAGCCTCCTATCATGTGTGTGTGTGTGTGTGTGTATATATATGTGTGTATTTGCTTTTAGATTATGAATGAATCGTGCTGTTAACAAAAATGCGAAAAGAAAAAAACAAAACAAAAAAAAGTCGTGCGTTAAATTGCGCACCAGCCTCCCACGCTGTGGTGTGCGCGCGCTCACCCGCCCATGCAGGAGCGAGTTTATTAACATGACACACACACACACACACACACACACACACACTTTCTGACACTTTTTTTTACAAATAGATTTTAAACAGAAATCCCGCGCACTTACATGGAGGTGATGTTCTGGAAGAGGTCGGAGATGCTGGTGCTGTGTGTGCCGTTGCTGCCCGGGTCCATGCCCGTCTCGTGCAGGGCGAGCAGAGGGAAAAAGCTGCCCTGGTGCGATTTATTGCAGTAGATCTCGGTGCTGGAGCAGCTGCAGGTCGGCGGGCACTCCAGCAGCGAGCTCACACACACCCGCGACACAGCGAGGAAGAGCAGGAAGCCCCAGCAGGGGAAGCGGAGCGGCGGCGGCACCGGACGCGTCTCCATCCTCCGTTCCTCCGCCACGCTGTTGCATGCATGCACTCCGGGGCTCCGTTTTATTCTTTTTCTCTTTCCCTCCTCTTTTCCTTTTCAGAAGCGAGAAAATACACACGCACACAAGCACACACTCACATGCATGCATACACACACGCACACACGCGCACACGCACACACACACTGAGAGGTCCCGCTGTCCGCGCGATGGGATGCAGGAATAACACGGATGCGGTGGTGACGGTGTTCCACTTCTCCGAAAGAAAAAAGAGGAAGAGAGGAGAAAACAAGGGGAACAATATCCACACACACACACTCACACACATACACACACACACACACGCACACACACACGCGCACACACACACACTACTCCGTTAGTGTAGGATGGGCTGAAAAATCGATATCCTCTCCGGTTTGGTACTCCTCCCTTTGCACGGTTTGCATCGTAGATGCTCTTTCAGAGCGCCGCGTGCGCGCCTCCACTTAGTCCTATCAGTGCGTGCACCGGGGGTAGGTACAGCGCGCGCGCACACATACAGAGAGAGAGAGAGAGAGAGAGAGAGAGAGAGAGAGAGAGACACGCACACTGAGAGAGAGAGAGAGAGAGAGAGAGAGAGAGACACACGCTGAGAGACAGAGAGAGAGAGAGAGACGCACACTGAGAGAGAGACGCACACACACACTGAGAGAGAGAGACACACACACTAAGAGACAGAGAGAGAGAGAGAGAGAGAGAGAGAAGACACACACACACACACACACACACACACACAGGGTCCATGATCTGAGCATCAAGTCCCACCTACTGGGCAGATTTAAAACTGGCGCACCTGCAGCTCAGCACACAGCTCACAGCTCAGATCGAAAACCCTGCAGACTTTTATTTTTCCTCCATTACAGCATTACACAAAATACAACCTGTGTCAAATATGCACGCTGTGTGTCTGTGGTGTGTGTGTGTGTGTGTCTGTTCTGTGTGTTTGTGCTGTGTGTCTGTGCTGTGTGTCTGTGCTGTGTGTCTGTGCTGTGTGTGTGTGTCTGTGCTGTGTGTCTGTGCTGTGTGTGTGTGTCTGTGCTGTGTGTCTGTGCTGTGTGTGTGTGCTGTGTGTCTGTGCTGTGTGTGTGTGCTGTGTGTGTGTGTGTGTCTGTGCTGTGTGTGTGTTTGTGCTGTGTGTGTCTGTGCTGTGTCTGTGTGTCTGTGCTGTGTGTGTGTTTGTGCTGTGTGTGTGTGTGCTGTGTGTGTCTGTGCTGTGTGTTTGTGCTGTGTGTCTGTGCTGTGTGTGTGTGCTGTGTGTCTGTGCTGTGTGTGTGTGCTGTGTGTGTGTGCGTGTGTGTGTGCTGTGTGTGTGTCTGTGCTGTGTGTGTGTCTGTGCTGTGTGTGTCTGTGCTGTGTATGTGTCTGTGCTGTGTGTGTTTGTGCTGTGTGTCTGTGTGTGTGTCTGTGCTGTGTGTCTGTGCTGTGTGTGTGTCTGTGCTGTGTGTGTGTCTGTGCTGTGTGTCTGTGCTGTGTGTGTTTGTGCTGTGTGTGTGTTTGTGCTGTGTGTCTGTGCTGTGTGTCTGTGCTGTGTGTCTGTGCTGTGTGTGTCTGTCTCTGTGCTGTGTGTCTGTGCTGTGTGTGTGTTTGTGCTGTGTGTCTGTGCTGTGCTGTGTGTGTTTGTGCTGTGTGTCTGTGCTGTGTGTCTGTGCTGTGTGTGTCTGTCTCTGTGCTGTGTGTCTGTGCTGTGTGTCTGTGCTGTGTGTGTGTTTGTGCTGTGTGTGTCTGTGCTGTGTGTCTGTGCTGTGTGTATCTGTGTGTGTGTGTTAGTGCTGTTGTCATGTCAGATTATCAGAAAGACTCAACAGGTTGATTGTGTAAAAATAAATCCTTTAAAGCAACGATTCACATTTCTCCTGTAACACAACCTCAGTTTCGAGCACCGACTCCAACACAATCCAGATCTTCAAATATTATTTAAATCTGCATGTTAATATTTATATTTATATATTTTGGCCAGACTTGTTGCTCATTGCTTTAAAATACAAAACCCATAACCCTTCATTCTGCATTATTCATAGCCATAAGCTAATCGCTAACGGTTAAGCGGTTGTTTCGGTGCAGTGTTTACGCTCTCGCTGATTCCCCTGAACCTCAACTTCTTCTGCTTCATCCCAGTTTAATCCCAGTTTAATCCCAGTTAGCGCCGCAGAGCAGAGCGGAAGTCCAGAAATGGGATTACGTGAGAAAAGGAAGGAAGGAAGCGTAAACTCCTCGGTCCTGAAGATGAACTTAAAGTTACAGCTTCACCTCTGACTGTCACAAAGCACCGACACTGGAGACTCCTTCCATAAATCTTACATAAACATCTCCTTACAGAAACCTTCACCATATCAACGACTACACACGTCCTTTCACGCGGAGCATCCGCCGTATGAGTCCCTGTGAACGAGCCGTCGCTATAGAAACGATCATGTATTCATATAAACCTGCGCTGCTGTCAGAGCCGCTGTAGAAAAGGAATCGGCAGCTTCTGACCAATCAGGATCCAGAACTCGGCAGGGGATTTAACATCTGTACATGAAGGAAGGGAAGCGGATCTCTCCCAGTTCTTCTGAGAGAAGTCACTTCCTGTGAATTAGCAGAACTGAAGAAAGAAGCTAATTCGATGCTCCGCATTCACATCAACTCCTGAGAAGAGAAAAGCAGGACGTCGACATTAGCGGCTAATTACAGCCTCTTGATGAATTTCGTGACGCAGGACGCGAGCCGACGTTCTGCGAGTTCCAGTCAATTTCCGAGCACGAAAGGTCACTGGGGGTCGGATGTGTCTGATCCCTCCGGCGCTGTCTCAGCCTCACTCCTTTCATCAGGATGTAAGCTGAACCACACGTCTCACCCTGACCCCTGAACTTCACAGTGCATTAACGGAGGAGCGCCGTGCGCTACGCCACCGTACACAATGGAGAAAAAATAAAACTCTCGCTTCACCATCTGTACAGGGCTGAAGTACAGCGAGAGCAGCGAGAACAGCGAGAACAGCGAGAACAGTGAGAACAGCGAGAGCAGCGAGAACAGCGAGAACATCGCGCTCGTATAACACCGGCTCCCAGATAAACCCATAGCCCCGGAGGAACGTGAATCCGCATCGGCTTCAGTCGCTACGGATCGAGTTTGTGTTTACAGCAACGCACAAAACTCTCCGCAATCTATTCATAACTTATTACATCAGAATATCCATATCGAGTACAAAACTCTAAATTTACAGGATTGTAGATTGTATTTTATATATTTCTGCATTTTTACTGGTTCACACCGTTGTTTTAACTCTTTCGTTGAAAAATATACGTATATAAAACATTTATAACATCATAACAATGTGTTTATTAAAGAAAGAACGTTTTTATTTCAGTTGAAATAAACACGAACGAACAAATTTCACAGAAACAAAACGCAAAAAAACATAGAAAGATTACACAATAAAAAGCTGCTACGCTGAAAACGTTACGCAAGAAGAAAAATGCTGAAAAATAAAGTAAATTACCCCAATAAGAAGCGTCTAAAATAAACAAATGACTTTAAAATAAAAATCACACAATCTGTAAAGATGAAAGGAAACATTTTAAAATATACAAATCACACAACAAAACGCTATAAATATAAAGACTGAACAATGAAATCTGTCTAAAATAAACAAGTTACACAATAAAAACGTTTGAAATATAACAAGTAATGTAACACTGTAATATTACACAATCGCTAAGATGAAGAAATTACACAACATGCTAAAGTTCGACTTTTTAACAAAATAATAAAGAAGCTAAAATCTTGTAATGGGCGAAGTTTAAAACCTCGCTCTTCTTCTACGTTTATTTTATGACACAAAACAGTCACGTGATACTGTGGGACCTTATTTTAGCTAACAGTTCGAACACGGAGAGAAAATCTACTGATGTATGTAAACAAACAAACAAACAAACAAACAAACAAACGAATGAATAAATAAATATTGTAACATTTTTGGTTTGTTTATCGGCTCCACATGCCAAGATTTTACACAGAAATAATGACAGGAGGAAATAANACACACACACACACACACACACACACACACACACACACACCCTTCTTTCTCCGGCTGTGCCATTTATTTATCAGACATGCCTGGACGTCTGTAAACATGACGACGGGGAGAGAAAATAATCGCGTATCAGAGCGCAGGAAATAACGATCAGAGCTGAGCTTTGTTTTAAACATGTTGAGATAAAAGAGAGAGAAGAACAGAACATTCTGGAAGAGTGGAGAGAGAGAGAGAGAGAGAGAGAGAGAGAGAGGGAGAGAGAGAGGGAGAGAGAGAGAGAGAGAGGGAGGGAGGGAGAGAGAACTCTGTGCTCATGACTGTGTTCCTTTGCTCTTATTCACTTTCTCTTCTTTTCTCTTCTGTTCGGTCTTTCTGTCATCCATTTCCTCTCTCAATCCATCCACCTTTGTTTGTTTGTTTATTTGTTTGTTTGTTTGTTTGTTTGTTTCTTTCTTTCTTTCTTTCTTTCTTTCTTTCTTTCTTTCTGTTCCTCCTGTCATCCATTACTTCTCTCTATCCACCCATCTTTCTTTCTTTGTTCATCATGTTTTTAAAATTTTCATTGTTCTTTCTTTCTTTCTTTTATTGCTGTAGTAACTAATTATTAATGATCAGTAGAAAAAATATATTACTTCTCATGCTGTCTCTTCCCACACACACACACACACACACACACACACACACACACACACACACAGACACACACACAGACAGACACAGACAGACACAGACACACTCACACACACACAGACACACACAGACACACACACACAGACACACACACACACACAGACACACACACACACAGACACACACACACACACAGACAGACACACAGACACACACACACACAGACACACACACACAGACACACTCACACAAACACACACACACACACACACAGACACAGACACACACACAGACACAGACACACACACAGACACAGACACACACACAGACACACAGACACAGACACACACACACACAGACACAGACACACACACAGACACACACACACACACACACACACACACACAGACACACAGGTGTGTGTTTTAATCCTGCTGTGTGGTGGAGCTGACCTGCCCCTGTCGATTTTTTTTGCTAAGGGGATCTTTCCAAAAATCCGAGTTTTGGCGAACACACTGAACAACCAGCACCATCTGTCATCTCCACTGCAACTCTCTCTCTCTCTCTCTCTCTCTCTCTCTCTCTCTCTCACACACACACACACACACACACACACACACACACAC
>CM074951.1:25790685-25802071 GCA_037577455.1 Pangasius macronema | reverse complement strand
GGGAGAGAAAGAGAGGGAGAGAGAGACAGAGAGAGAGATAGAGGGAGAGACAGAGGGAGAGAGAGACAGAGAGAGAGATAGAGTGAGAGACAGAGGGAGAGAGAGACAGAGAGAGAGAGACAGAGGGAGAGAGAGAGAGAGAGACAGAGGGAGAGGGAGAGGGAGACAGAGAGAGACAGAGGGAGAGAGAGACAGAGAGACAGAGGGAGAGAGAGACAGAGAGAGAGAGAGACAGAGAGAGAGAGGGAGAGAGAGACAGAGAGAGAGAGAGACAGAGAGAGAGAGGGAGAGAGAGAGGGAGAGAGAGAGAGAGAGAGAGACAGGGGGAGAGAGAGACAGAGAGAGAGAGGGAGAGAGAGAGAGAGAGAGAGAGAGAGGGAGAGAGAGAGGGAGAGAGAGAGAGAGAGAGAGAGAATGACGGTCTATCAGTGCTATAACGTAAGTGAGAACAGGAACTAACACGCCTCTCATTAACTCTACCTGAGACACACAATGTAGTCTATTAACCGTAAACGTTGGTTGCTAAGCAACATAACCGGCAAACATTAGCGTATCCTATGGGAATTCTGAGAACAATGGCGTGAGTGGTTTTGTAAGGAATAACACACTTTCAGTCCGTGCAGTTACTAATCCACGCCGGGATGGAGGGATACGGCCCTGAAGTGTGTTATTCTGCTTGTACCTCAGCGACTGGTCCGTTACTCTGATTAATTTATTAACGAACAGCACATTGTGGCCTTTAATGGTTTATAATTATATTTACTGCTAAAAAGTCTCCACAACACAACTTAGTTCCTGTTGTCACGTATGTTATAGCAGCTATACACAGTCGTGTGTGTGTGTGTGTGTGTGTGTGTGTGTCAGCCAATCAGACTGTAGAACTGAAACTGTCCATGTTTATAAACGTACTTTTAATATTCTATACATGAAGTATAATTTTATGTGCTGAAGAATGCTTTGAGCTTCATATGGAAGCCAAGAGTAATCATTTGGCTATAGATGACATCTTATTTATGTTAGAATTTTATCGGTTTATCGGGTAGCTGATGAATTTAACACCGTTCCTTGTCTTTTTTATGACTATTCTACAAATACTGAGGCTCGGACAGTTTGGGAAAGAGACCCACGCACGCACGCACGCACGCTGCCGATCCCCAACACGTTCATAACGTCACGCGGCTTTCATACGGCGCTACAAAAACACTTGCGGCCTTTTAAAAGAGAGATGCGTAAATGTTTTAGCGTAGCGTCATTAAGAGCCAATCCTGTGGTTAAGGAGGGTAAACAGTCCACTTGTGTCCAGGACTGTAGCATTAAAGCCTATTAAATCCCACAAAGACAGAAAGCCTGCTTCATTAGTCATTAATAATGCAGGAGAGTGGAACTGGGAAAGGGCGCAGCGGCGTCATGGCCGTCGTAGGACCCCGCACTCTCGCTCAGTCTGTGTGTGTGTGTGTGTGTGCGTGTGTGTGTGTGTGTGTAATTAATAGGGCTTTGCTAAGGGCCATTAACTAGCCAGCGTAATGGATATTACTTGTTTCCTCTGCCTCCACACACGGGTCACTAAACACAGCACTTTCCATTTAGGACGCGCGTTCGGTTTGTTATTAGGCGATGGCGTTCATGCTCGATAAATCGCACAGCGATCGGTCCCTCGTGTGGAGTAACTTTAACACACACAGGTTAGGAGGAGAAGCTCTCGCTGTAGCGTGGGCCACAGAACACCGCGCTCTCTTCCAGGAACAGGGAGAGGAGAGGAAGCCGATAATGAGCCGGGGTCTTAAAGAGCACCACTACAGACTGGTTTTAGACAGAGAGATATTTTATTGATCCCATAAGGGAAACTGTCTTGTTAGAGAAAACACACACACACACACACACACACACACACACACACACACACACACAGAAAGAAATGAGAGCAGTATACATGGTCTTATCAGCTATATTTAAAATAGATCTATTTATTTCTTTAGCTATTTCCTTTCAAATATCATAAACTATCAGGAGGGAACTGTGATCATCTCAACGTGAGCTTGTGAAAGAAAACATCGTGGCTTATCTATCCTTTGGACTGGTGTAGAAGTCGAAGGTGATGTTATGTCTTTCGATGTAATACGGAATGAAAAGAGGGGTAGATAAATAGGGAATAAAACACTCGGCGCTGTGCCGCTGGAGGAAAATAATCAACGGTACGATGGTGTGATAAAGCAGAGCTAGCGTTAGCAGCCCAGCCGCGTCCCCAAGCGCTTTATTCCTCTTACACCACATCGGATCGCCAGAAAGAACACGTTTTATTTATTAAAGAGTGACACGTTACAGTTTATCCTTTTTATCCGTTTATAGTAACATAGTGGTCTTTCCTTCGCCATCCTCTCTTTGTTTGTTTTTTTGCTATGAGGAAATCACAAAGCATTAACTCAGAGCGGAAACGTAACGTTACAGCTTTAGCCCTGCCTGCTACAGCGCTGGCACTGGAGACTCCTTCCTTGCTATGTCTATAAATGTCTCCTTACAGAAAACGTCACCATATCAGTGATGATTTGTATTTAAACATCAGCGAGTGTCATCTGCATAACAATGACAATGCACCATTTACACCGAGCCTGCTCAGAAAGTTGGTGTTTTTATTTGTGATGTTGTTACGATGGCGATGTTGTTACGATGGCGCTGTTGTTACGATGGCGCCGTTGTTACGATGGCGCTGTTGTTGCGATGGCGCTGTTGTTACGATGGCGCCGTTGTTACGATGGCGCCGTTGTTACGATGGCGCCGTTGTTGCGATGGCGCTGTTGTTGCGATGGCGCTGTTGTTGCGATGGCGTTGTTGTTAGAATGGCGCTGTTGTTGCGATGGCGCTGTTGTTACGATGGCAATGTTGTTACGATGGCGCTGTTGTTACGATGGCGATGTTGTTAGGATGGCGCTGTTGTTACGATGGCGCTGTTGTTACGATGGCGCTGTTGTTGCGATGGCGTTGTTGTTAGAATGGCGCTGTTGTTGCGATGGCGCTGTTGTTACGATGGCGCTGTTGTTACGATGGCAATGTTGTTACGATGGCGCTGTTGTTAGGATGGCGCTGTTGTTACGATGGCGCTGTTGTTATGATGGCGCTGTTGTTACGATGGCGCTGTTGTTACGATGGCGCTGTTGTTACGATGGCGATGTTGTTACGATGACGCTGTTGTTACGATGGCGCTGTTGTTACGATGGCGCTGTTGTTATGATGGCGCTGTTGTTAGGATGGCGCTGTTGTTACGATGGCGCTGTTGTTACGATGCCGCTGTTGTTACGATGGCGCTGTTGTTATGATGGCGCTGTTGTTAGGATGGCGCTGTTGTTATGATGGCGCTGTTGTTACGATGGCGCTGCCTGTCTGACCCAAACACACTGAGGCGTCTTGGATTCGGGAAAATCCACAAGAAATAGCTGCTATAAAATCAGGCCACGTCGAATCTGAAGCACCCTGACGGCCAAAACAGTGCACAGTGCAGCTCAGGGAATAAATAAATAATTCATTATATCAGAATAAATAAATAATTCATTATAATTAAATAATCTTAGTGGCACATCATCTGACACACCCAACACTAGCACTGAGTAATTCCTCCTGCTCTGACTTACAGAACACAACTTCCAAAAGCTGTGTGTGTATGTGTGTGTGTGTGTGTGTGTGAGCAGTTTAAATAGACAGAGTGAGTGTAAGAGTGTGTGTGTGTGTGTGTGTGTGTGAGCAGTTTAAATAGATAGAGTGAGTGTAAGAGTGTGTGAGTGTGTGTGAGCAGTTTAAACAGACAGAGTGAGTGTAAGAGTGACTGTGAGTGTGTGAGTGTGTGTGAGCAGTGTAAATAGACAGTGAGTGTAAGAGTGTGTGTGTGTGAGGAGATTAAATAGACAGAGTGAGTAAGAGTGTGTGAGTGTGTGTGAGCAGTTTAAATAGACAGAGTGAGTGTGAGAGTGTGTGAGTGTGTGTGAGCAGTTTAAATAGACAGAGTGAGTGTGAGAGTGTGTGACAGTGTGTGTGAGCAGTTTAAATACAGAGTGAGAGAGTGTGTGAGTGTGCGCGCGCGCGCGCGTGTGTGTGTGTGTGTGTGTGTGTGAGAGAGAGAGAGAGTGTGTGAGAGAGTGCGAGAGTGTGTGTGCGTGCGTGTGTGTGTGAGAGAGAGTGCGAGAGTGTGTGTGCGCATGTGTGTGTGTGTGAGAGTGTGAGAGTGTGTGTGACAGTGTGTGTGTGTGTGTGTGTGGTAAAGGTGTTCTGTAACAGTGCCATGTTTACAGTCACTGAGCTCCTCAGTACAATTGTACGACATTGCCAGTGTGCGTCTCTATGGCGATTACGTCTCTATGGCGATTACGTCTCTATGGCGATTACGTCTCTATGGAGATCGCTTGGTGATTTTGCCTACCTGTTATCAGTGGGCGTGGCTGAAATACCTGAACTCAGCCAGTAAGAGGGGTGCACATACTTTTGTCCTTACGGTATACGTTCTGAAGGTGTAAACATGGTGATGGTCCTGCTCCTGGCCCACAGGGGGTTCAGGTTCTGTAATATAATATAATATCACATGAGAAAAGGTTTTTCACAGGAAAAGGATCGTTCACCAGACGTAGCTGAATGTATAATCAGGTAATCAATGACTAAATGAAGCTGTAATTTCAGTTTATTATTCACATCCGTCTTCTGCACGAGCTGCAGCAGCTGCTGGAGGACACAAAGCCAGTGATGGTCCTGAGACCACGGGGCGAGGTGAGAAGGTCCTGAGAGTGCTGTGCTCAGCAGCTAAAAGACCAACGAGCCTCTCTGCATAAGCGCTTAACATTACACGTTCTACATTCTGCCCCTTTACGCAGTCATTTGGAGTAAATGGGGCATATTTAAGGCACCTAAACGCAGACTCAGCTGTGTGACACATCCATGAATTTGCACAAAAAAACCAGTCCAGCGCCGTTAGATGATCCCTGAGGTGTGTGTTTTTGTGAAGAGCTGCACAGCGGCCATTCAGAGCAAAACACCTGATTTATCGCTGCCATGGAGGAGGAGCATGAGCGATGGGCTTTCTCTCTTCCTTCTTAATGTCCAATTTCTGCATTTCATCACTTTTTAGAGTGCTATGTAAATGTTAAACTAGCCATTTAAAAAAAAAAAAAAGCAACTAAGCATACTTTCAGCTTTGTAAAAATAAGCCTGGGGCCATTAGGCGAAGCCTCAGGTGAGCACGGAGAAAACATTACGCGCTGCTCCGACCGTTTAGGCATAAATTCGACTCTAATCGTCGGCATGGGAGCGAGGGAATATGGACGCTGCGTAATGGCTCTCATAGGAGCATTAGCACGACAAGCAGAAGCTCCAAATCCAGCGTCTGGTCCCCTCCCGTGGAGCCTGAGCCCCTAACGCAGGGCCATAAAGCAACCACAAATGCGCAGCAGAATGCTAAGACCATGAACATTTGAAACCGCCGGCGGTGGCGAGGACGAGCCCCAAGGCCCAATGAAGTCATGAGGAAAATGGAGTGAACTGGCCGATAATGGTGCCGCTTAAGGCCGAGGTGCTGATGCCGAGGGATTTTAGTGGTAAAAAAGCATTAGTGAGGCAGACGGAATGCGAATTAAAAGCCGAGGACGCGGAGTAACTCCATCAGAAACGTGTTACTGTTGGCTCAGCAGATAAAACATCAGCGCTAATGTCCGCCACAAGCCCACTGCCACCACGCTCTGGCCCACTTTAATCATAATGGATGTGTTTTCCTCTTTTTTTTTTGTTCCTGCAGACTCTCTTATTGGTGAAAACAATCTGGAGCATTAAAGAAAAACCACAGCAGGATCCATTAACCGAAACACAAGCCGAGGTTTGGAATGAACAGATGCTAAAAGGTGGGTTTGATGCCAGACGTGTGTTTAGGTGTGTATCGAGAAATTCGACAAGAAGTACAACAACACATGGATAAAAACCTGAGGTTTTTTTTTTAACACAGCCCTTATTACAGTCTGAGAAGTGGTGTAGCTGTAAACGTAATAAAAGGTAGTAATAAAATGCTAAACATGGAAATGGTGATAAAGATGAATAACTGCTACGTGTCTGAAATAAGAGGCGCTGATCCGTGTGTCTCAGAAATCTCCTGGCATTTTCAAGAACATCAAGAACGGTGCGAAAAACAAACAAACAAACAAACACAAACATACATCCAGCGGTCTGAGGAGAACAGCCAGGCTGGCTGGAGCAGACAGGAACCACTCTTTACAACCGTGTTGAGCTGAAAAGCATCTCAACACAGTGGATCCTGAGGTGGAAGAGCTACAGCAGCAGAAGATCACATCAGGTTCCACTCCTGCTAGACGAGACCAAGAACCTGAGACTACAAAGAAAACTGAAACTAAAGATTGGAAAAATGTTGCCTGTTATTAAACTGTGAACTTATTTATTTATTTATTTATTTAAATTCACAGCGGCATGAACACCACCTTAGGAGACTTCAGATTAAAATTAAAATTAAATTCAGCGCTGAGGCTGAAAAACGAGTTTCCATGTTCACACACACACACACACACACACACACACACACACACACACGGAGACGAGAGGACAGTAAATGATCAATAATTATTTTTTGCTCATTTATACAGACTTACTTTTCAAAAAACAGTCTATTCAGGGGCACACGTGCTTCACTACCACTTACACAAACATCAGCTTTAACATTACTCCTGGTGTACTGACACGTGACGTGTGTGATTAGTTGATTTAATGAGAATATTTATAATTCATAATTACAATTCTAAACACAAATTCCTGAGTATAAGCCCCAGGCCAGACAAACGAAGCCTGTGATTGGGCGGAGTCGCTTATTATTTTAAAATAACGTGAATTAATCACTCAGTTTATTTCCATTAATATGCTTTGATTTAACGTTAATGTTAATTCCATCATCAACACGATTGTTTTTATTATCATAATTATTATTATTAATATTTCAGAGTGATTATATTATTATATTATTATAATATAATAATGATGGTAATTAATCTCACATCGGCTAGCTAACAATCTTACGCTTGCAAATTTGTTAAAAAAAAAAAAATCCAATGACTCAAATTGCGTAAAAAGTTGTAAAGGTAAGCGGCGTGATTGGGGGCGGAGTCAGTGTCAGTGTGAGTGTCAGTGTGAGTGTCAGTGTTAATGTCAGTGTCCGTGTTAATGTCAGTGTCAATGTTAGTGTCAGTGTGAGTGTCAGTGTGTTAAATGTTAGTGTCAGTGTTAGTGTCAGTGTGTTAAATGTTAGTGTCAGTGTCAATGTCAGTGTCAGTGTTAGTGTCAGTGTGTTAAATGTTAGTGTCAGTGTGAGTGTCAGTGTGTTAAATGTTAGTGTCAGTGTCAATGTCAATGTCAGTGTTAGTGTTTGTCAGTGTCAGTGTGTTAAATGTTCGTGTTAGTGTTAATGTTAGTGTCAGTGTCAGTGTTAATGTCAGTGTTAGTGTTACTTACGGTAACGTTTGTTATCATAAAATAAAACAGCGTCGCTCTCAATCATTTGAATATTTTTTTAATAATAATAATAATAATAATAGTAATAATAATAATAATAATAATAATAATAATAATAATAATAATAATAGCCCTAAATATGGCACTATACATAAAAATCATACTGTATAAATAATAAAATAAATTAAAATGGGCTTCATCTTAAGCGTTACCTTAAAACTCGCTGTGAACAGCCTGAGTGGAAGGTTTGAGTGGAAGGTTTGAGTGGAAGGTTTGAGTGGAAGGTTTGAGTGGAAGGTTTGAGTGGGAGAGCGCGCTGACCGCACGGTTTGTTCTCTTCCTCTAATAAAAAACAAACAAAAACAAAGCGTCTTTATGATTTCGACGTTCGGTGATATGTTGCTAAGAGACTAATGGACATGACACCATTTTCGGTTCCTTAACGGAAGCCGTGTGCAGGAGGAGAGAAGATGGAGAGAAGATGGAGAGAAGATGGAGAGAAGATGGAGAGAAGATGGTGTAGAGAGCAGATCTGAAAGTCTTGATTCATTTCCTCTGACTTTAGTACAGCTGCTAATCAGAGGTTTACGGTAATGAGCTCGTTATCGTTGATATGTTATCGTTTCTATAGTAACAGCTCATCCGCAGCAGACGCTCCACATAAACAGATTCAGAAGAATAACCCTTGGTGGCTGGAGAGGGAACGACTGCTTCTAGCTGCTATAGCGTAAGTGAGAACAGGAACTAACTTGTTTAATGGACATTAAATGCAACTAAAAATGGATTAAAAGTATAACATGTCATTCTTTAATCAATAACAAATGCACCTGTTGGTAAATCATTGTGGTATAAGAGCAATAAAACACTTTAGGGCATTGTTGACTCATATATAACTCAGTGTGTGTGTGTGTGTGTGTGTGTGTCTTTAATGCAGCCTCGCATTTAGTGCTCACGAGCTCAATTTGTGATGTATCAAGTTCTCTGAAGTTCTCAGAGAGAGAGAGAGAGAGAGAGAGAGAGAGAGAGACTGTTAAACGATAAACATGCTGACCCGTTTAGCAGGAAATGTGCACTTAAGATGAGGCAGGAAGTCGTTTAGAGAGACGGCGCTCCTTCAGCGTGGAGATATGGAGGTCCTCCATATGCGAGTGTGTGTACAAACAGGTTTTACTGTCCTTCAGTGTGTTTTCGTAGATCAAATGTCGCCGTGTTGTTCCTGTAGCTGCACTAACTGACTTATTAACCATTTGGCTAACTAAACACGTGCTCACTAGCTAGCATGAATTCATGAATATTCCATCGAGTCAAGAGTGCCGCTGAAATCAAACCTGGTGTTTCTGAGCTTTTTTAATGGATACCAGTGCCATAGTAAATGAAATAATACTGGAATGTTCTCACTTTAATTTTATAGTTCATTACATTAAAACCTCCTGCCTAATATGGTGTAGGTCTTCCTTAAGTCACCAAAACACCTCTGACCCCTCATGGACTCCTCAAGACCTCTGAATGTGTGTGTGGTTTCTGGCACCAAGACGTTAGCAGCAGATCCTTTAAGTCCTGTAAGTTGTGAGGTGGGACCTCCATGGATCGGACTTGTTTGTCCAGTCACGTGGGGAACTTGGAGGCCAAATCAACACCTTGAACTCTTTGTCATGTTCCTCAATCCGTTCCTGAGCAATTTTTGCAGTGTGGCAGGGAGCATCATCCTGCTGAAAGAGTTCACTGCCATTAGGGAATACTGCTGCCATGAAGGAGTGTACTGGTCTGCAACAGTGTTTAGGTAGATGGTACTTCCTCCATTGCTCCCAGCAGAACATTGCCCAGACCATCACACTGCCTCCGCCGGCTTGCATTCTTCCCGTAGTGCATCCTGGTGCCATCTCTTCCCCAGGCGAGCGACGCACACGCACCCGGCCGTCCACGTGATGTAAAAGAGAACATGATTCATCAGACCGGACCACCTTCTTCCACTGCTCCATGATCCAGTTCTGAGGCTCAGATGCCCACTGTAAGGCTCTCATTAAACTCTCATGTTAAACACCGTTCTCCGTATTTAGCTATCTTCTGTCTACTGTTTAGATCAGGTGGGGGTGTGGCATGGCGTATCTCAAATGCTATTGGCTGTTGAGAAAATCAGTCAATCGCTTCAAAACCTGCTTCAAAAATCAAATCACAGCTCTCAAGACAATTAACATTAGGGATGAGGACTCGCTTACGGTTTGTTCTTTTCTTACAAATTACAATAAAATATATAAAATTTAACAGTAAAATTCTAACAGGGTCGAACGAATTTACCGAAAAAACTTGACACCCAGAAATCCCTGGAAGCTGAAGCTGAAGATTGCGTCTTTCACGTGAGCAAAATAACCGGTGAGTTTAATGTGTTTGTCTTAATGAATAAAATATAAATTAGATAAATGAATTCATCACTCAGTGGTGTGATTTACAGCTCGAAGTCACGTCTGGAACAGCGATCATGTGTAAATTAATATAACCGATGGGCAGGTAATAAATTTGAGTAAGATCACTTATACAATTTGAAAAAAAAGTAATAATAATAATAATAATAATAATAATAATAATAACCCTTAACCTTAACCACCGTAACTTTTCATACAACATGTGGTCTGACTTTTTCTGTGGAGGATAAAATAAAATAAAATAAAATAAATATAACAGCAGCAATCACGAGCAAGACAAGACAATCAGCCTCATTTCATCTAAATCTCTCGGTACTGGAACATTTTGTTTGAGGTTTTTTTGGGGTTTTTTTGGACACACTGTCATAAATTCAGTATTTGAATCTGCTGTAATTAGCCGTTTAAAACGAGTTTTTTTCATGCAAATTATAAACAAAAAAAGCAAACTGATGGAGGATCAGCTGCCTGTGAGGTTACACACACAACACACAACGACACACAACGACACACAACAGCACAACACGTCCCCCGTCCACCAGCACAGATACACACCATTTCACATATTTATATTATGTGCGTGTGTGTGTGTGTGTGTGTGTGTGTGTGTGTGCACTAAATTATGCATGTTTATGTCATCAGCGTTGTAATCCCTTTGCAAACCCATGTATCTCTGTCCTTCCTGCATGATTAGAGCGCCTTGGGCTCAACTGTACGCATGTATACACACACACACACACACACACACACACACACACACACACACACAAGCTAATCTCTTCATCGAGCATAGACGGAAACAGCCACAGCCATTTATCACCTTCCTCTCTCTTTACAATAACACACTCAGCTGGTTTAATGCCACACACACACACACACACACACACACACACACACACACACACACACACACACACCTGATTCTGACAAAGCCAAAACACACTAGTAAAATAATAACGCATTTTATTTCATAACGCTGCATTATTCAATGTCTCAAAGACACTTAACAATCAGTTACAAATTTTTATCTACACACACACACACACACACACACACACACACACACACACACACACACACACACACACACGATGATCCATAACCAAATCATGAAAATGGACAGGAAGCTCTCTGAAAAACACCGAACAAGGAACAGGGAAATTTAAAGCTCGGACTAAGAGATAAAAATCACAGTAAAGCATAAGGAGGAGGAAGAGAAACGACAGAGCAGAACCCGACCAAACGGATACAGGTGAGACACGGATCCAGGTGAGACACGGATCCAGGTGAGACACGGAACAGGTGAGACACGGATCCAGGTGAGACACGGAACAGGTGAGACGCGGATCCAGGTGAGACGCGGATCCAGGTGAGACACGGAACAGGTGAGACACGGATCCAGGTGAGACATGTAACAGGTGAGACACGGATCCAGGTGAGACACGGAACAGGTGAGACACGGAACAGGTGAGACACGGATCCAGGTGAGA
>CM074951.1:25736315-25760175 GCA_037577455.1 Pangasius macronema | reverse complement strand
AGGGGATTAGGGTGGGGTACTGGGGTCAGAGGAGGGGATTGGGGGGGGTACTGGAGTCTGAGGAGGGGATTAGGGGGTACTGGAGTCTGAGGAGGGGATTAGGGTGGGGTACTGGGGTCAGAGGAGGGGATTGGGGGGGGTACTGGAGTCTGAGGAGGGGATTAGGGGGGTACTGGGGTCTGAGGAGGGGATTAGGGGGTACTGGAGTCTGAGGAGGGGATTAGGGTGGGGTACTGGAGTCTGAGGAGGGGATTAGGGGGGGTACTGGAGTCTGAGGAGGGGATTAGGGGGTACTGGGGTCTGAGGAGGGGATTAGGGGTACTGGGGTCTGAGGAGGGGATTACTGAGGGGTAGGTGGGAGTATGAGGTTATGGGGTAACATCATACACTTGTCCTGATTGTTTATTAATATAGAGAGCGCCCCTCTACCACACGCCTCAACCACACCCTGTCAGCGTTACTGTGTGTGTTTGATGTACACACACAATTGTGTGGGGTTTTATTGGGGTGGAGCGATGAGAAGGTGATTATTCTCTTTCTCACCATTTCTCAATCTCTTTCATGTTCTGCATCTCTTTCTTTCTTTCTTTCTTTCTTTCTTTCTTTCTTTCTTTCTTTCTACAGTTGTCTCAGTTTCCTTATCTTGTCTCTCTCTCTCTCTCTCTCTCTCTCAATTACCCTTCTTTTTCTGGTATCCAGTATTTCTGTCTCTCTCACAACCCTTCTTTAACAGTCACTCTCTGTCATGCTTTCTCTCTCTCTCTCTCTCTCTCTCTCTCTCTCTCTCTGCTGTATGGAAACGTTGGTTACGTTTGATGACAGTTCTTGTGTTTTGGAGTGGAGGAGTAAGTGCCAGGTGTTCTCGTTTATCGCGTTTATTTTTAACTCCTTCCTTCTCTACCTTTCTTCTCTTCTCCTTTTTGCATCTTCTTCCTCTCAGTCCTCCCTATCCAACTCCTCTGTCTTCTGCAATTTCCCCACTGCAGGACAAATAAAGGAATATCTTACTCTTACTTTCTCTCTCTCTCTCTCTCTCTCTCGCTCTCTCTCTCTCTCTCTCTCTCTCTCTCTCTCTCATTCACTTTCTGTACACTCTGTGCTGCTTATAAGCCTTTAATTATGACCAATTAGCGGAAGCATGCTGACCAGCTGAGTGGACGTTCCCTAAAGAAAATAATGGCGTGTCCACCATGCCAAGCTCTGTATGGAGAAATTAGGCCTCACATGGACACACACACACACACACACACACACACACACACACACACACACACACACACAGGTGCACAAATTGCTCGACCAAAGCAAAAAGCAATTTGTGGATGTTTGTGAGTTTGCCGAGTCGAGAGGAGCAGGTACATCTTCCTGAACATAATTGCCGCCGTAATGACTTTTTCCCAGTAATGTAGCCCGAGAGCGTGGACTCGTGAGCCGGGGAAACGTCCACGCACACGGTCAGACCACCTGGCGAGCCGAGCTGAGTCACGCACTCCTCGGGCGGTCATCCCAGCCCCCCAGTCCTCCCAATTGTCCCACTAATCCACAGCTAATGGGCTCCATTGAATGTGCGCGAGGCAATCGTTGCAGGCTGGAGCCAGGGCTGCGCATCCATCACAGCCATCAGCACGAGCCGAGGCATAATCAGGCCGCAAGCCGCTAACGCACGAGCTGTTTTACATAGGCTTCACCGCCGGACTAATGAATGAAGGAAGTTCTGTTTTCCTTCTGTATATAACACAAGCGCAGGAGTAAAGCCTTCTGTCTTTATTGCTCACTCAAGGTACCCACACAGCAAGATTTGTACAACGTGTAATAAGTGAATAAGTCGTTATGCAAGATTGTGCGACATATGCTCATACACACACTTGGGATATCTGTATTTCAGCAGCAGACTTTGGTGTTGCAGGACGACATTAATAACGAAACAGCCTCACACTAAATGGAGTGGAGACTATATCACACCTGACTTACTGGCTCCTCTGGCACCTCGATTTCAGCGCCAGTCAGGGTTGCCAGGTTTCAGCAATGTTTCCAGCCTAACTGCATCTCAAAAACCACACAAAAGACCTGGAACGTGCCACAATCCCCTTTTCCCTCCCTCCTTGCAACATATCTCAGATAGATAGATCTTTATTGTCAGTGTAATCCACACGCACAGTACAACGAAATGGGATGGCTATCCTTAGCCGGTGCAAATAGTGCAAAATAGCTTAAAAGTACTGTCAAAAATAAATAAAATTAATTTAAAAAATGCAACACAAGCTAAAATACACCCACACTTAAAATACACAGATAATACACATCCATATTTCCAATGCTCCACATTATTGCACAGTTATAGCAGTTCAAGTTCAAGTGGTCATGTTTAGTGCCACGATGGCTCTTGCATTAAAAACTGTTTCTGAGCCCGTTGGCTCTGGATTTTATTGTCCGGAAACACTTTCCACAGGGCAACAGTTCAAACAGGTGATGGCCAGGATGCTGCAAGCTCTTTTGAGGCAGCGTGATCTGTAAATATCCTCAAGGGAGGGGGAGAGAGTGGCCAGGTAGTTTTTCTGCAGTGGAGATGACCCTTTGGAGTGCTTTCCTCTCTCTGAGCTAGCTCAGCGCACTTTCAATAGAGCACTGGTAGAAGGTCACCAGTAACCTGTCATCCAAGGCGTTCTTCAGTGACCTCAGAAAATGGAGACGCTGCTTTCCTCTGAGCTGCTGAGCAGCTGGAGAACCAAGCAGTAACGCAGTAGCTCAGCACACTTTCAATAGAGCACTGGTAGGGTGAAGGTCACCAGTAATCTGTCATCCAAGTTGTTGTTCTTTTTCAGCACCCTCAGAAAATGGAGACGCCGCTGTGCCCTCTTTACCAGTCCCGTGGTGTTAGTGTTCCAGCAGAGGTCAACATCCACATGCACACTCAGGAGCCTGAAGATCAAAACCCTCTCCACGCAGACTCCATTTATGTATATGGGGTGCGGATCAGCTTTTTTCTTCCTGTAATCAATAATAAGTTCTTTAGTTTTTGAAGTGTTCAGCACCAGATTGCTCTGTGTACACCATGCCACTAGCCTCTGGACCTCATCTCTGTATGCGGTCTCATCTCCTCCAGAGATGAGGCCCACCACAGTTGGAATAGAGAGTAGAGAGTAGGGGGCTCAGCACACAGCCCTGAGGAGAGCCAGTGCTGAGTCGAAGAGCTGTGGAGAGGTAGGGGCCTACTCTGACTCTCTGTGAGCGATTTGACAGGAAGTCCAGAAGCAGATGGAGTGCGGCAGTCCTAAGTCCAATAATTTGCTAATCAGTGTGCATGTAATTGTTGTATTAAATGCAGAGCTAAAGTCGAGGAAGAACAGCCTTGCATAGCTCCTCTGATGTTCCAGATTGGTCAGTGCTATCTTCTGTCGATCTACTTGCTCTGTATGAGAACAGGTATGGGTCCAGTGTAGGTGAGAGGCAGGAGATGATGTGGTGTCTGACCAGTTTCTCAAAGCACTTCATGACCACCAGTGTAAGTGCTACAGGACAGCTGATGATGGGTTTTTTGGCAGCGGGGTGATTATGGCAGATTTCAGGCAGGCAGGGATTGTGGACTGTGACAGGGACAGGTTGAAGATTGTCGTGAAGACCCCAGTGAGTTGACCTGAACACTCCTTCAGCACCATCCAGACACACCGTCAGGTCCAGTGGCTTTCCTCTGATTCACTTCCCTCAGTGTACACCTCACCTCGTGGTCACAGTCGGAGTACAATAAAATGGTTCTGTACATCTTACACATTGCCTTTATTTGCAGGGAAATATTATATTTATTTCTGATTATTTGCTAAAAACCAAGATCTTGGCATCTGAGGAGTGTTTTTATTTTGCCCAATCCGGTGTAAAAAACACAAACCTGGCAACCCTTTCATTAACTCTCCTGTCTTCTGCTCCTCCCCTGATCCTGGGGCAGCGTGATTCCTGCCTCAATGAACCACTCTATCAGTGCTGGTTGCAGTTCCCATGTTTGACCACTAGGTGCAGTAATCACTCTATGGAGCTAAACCGGGCAGTGAGCACGCTGTACGCCATTAACAACATCGAGGAAAGCGAGTGAATCAACAGAACATCAGTTTACATCTGTCAGATAGATATAAAACGTAACTATTTTTTTTCATAACTCTACGTTTAATCCAGAGCTCAGAATATGAATCAAGCAAGTTTGAGTCCTGGACTGTGATTGGTCAGAGGGTGTTGATTAATTTTCTAGAACAGCAGCTGTGACAGTATGCACTCGTTATCTTTAATACGTACGTTATCGTTTCTATAGTAACAGCTCATTCACAGGGAAGTTTTCCGTAAGGAGAAAAAGACACACACACACACACACACACACACGCACACACACACACACACACCTCAAAGCACAGACTTGTCCCATGCTTCCTTCTGAGCAGTAAAGCATGCTGTTTTCTTTCTCCTGCGCAGTAATTTCAATTTTCCGATAACTTCCCGGCTCTCGGTCTGTCCACGCCGGCGCCGTGTTGATGTTCCCCAGGGTCCGGTCTCCAGGAAATCCTGTTTATTCCCTCGAGCCTGTTACAGGAACCCTTATATAACTCTGATTCTCAGAGAGACTTCAGTTTCTCAGGAAGACGAGTTGTGTTAAATCGAGAGGAGAACAGTTCACATTAGCATACTGCACTTAGCGTACATTAATGCGACAACAGTGACAGGCTGCTGAGGCCACTTAGCTGAGGTGAAATGGGTGCTGCAAAGACGTAGCTCCTCCCACCAAAATGGTGGATTTGATGGTGTGCGGTTAAAATGAATGCGTTTAAGCAGCTAGGAGGCGTGGCTAACGTCAGAGTGACATGTCTCACACACGGGTCTATAGTCTCATGTTTTAAACATTTAGTAACTGAATAAACGACAGAATGCCTTTAGACGTCTGTTAAAAGTGTGGAAACAGGAATTCCGTTCTTTCTTAGCGCAGAGAAACATCTCAGAACACACACACACACACACACACACACACACACACACACACACACACACACACACACACGTGTTTAGTTCAGGCTTGTCCTCTCGCTGCTAAAAAATGGAATTTCATTGAGTGTGTTTTCCACCATTAGTGTTTCCTCACAGGATTTCCGAACAATCGAACACTCGGCACGCCGCAGGAAATGAAACGCCGCTTCACGTCGATACGAAACGCCGATCCGGGAAATATGGGATGTGGACGGATCGTTGCAGCCGTGAGCCGGACAGAAATTGTGCGAGAGTGTTGAGATAAAGTCCATGGGACAAGCAAGGGATATGTATACACACACACACACACACACACACACACACACACACACACAAAAAAAGAGAGAGATCATCTCCATCATTTCTCTCCTCTACATCATCTCCATCACTCCTCTCCTCCTCCCCCTTCTCCATCACTCTTCTCCTCCTCATCATCTCCATCACTCCTCTCCTCCTCCCCCTTCTCCATCACTCCTCTCCTCCTCATCATCTCCATCACTCCTCTCCTCTACATCTCCTCCAACACTCCTCCCCTCCTCCCACTTCTCCATCACTCCTCTCCTCCACATCATCTCCATCACTCCTCTCCTCTCATGCCCCCATCACTCCTCTCCTCCACATCATCTTCATCACTCCTCTGCTCTACATCCCCCATCACTCATCTCATCTCCATCACTCCTCTCCTCAACATCTCCTCCATCACTCGTCCCCTCCTCCCACTTCTGCATCACTCATCTCCTCCTCATCTTCTCCATCACCCCTCCCCTCTACATCTCCTCCATCGCTCCTCTCCTCCTCATCTTCTCCATCACTCCTCTCCTCCTCATCATCTCCTCCATCATTCCTCTCCTCATCATCTCCTCCATCACTCCTCTCTTCCTCATCTCCTCCATCACTCCTCTCCTCTTCATCATCCCCATGACTCCTCTCCATCGCTCCTCTCCTCCACTCCTCTACATCTCCTCCATCACTCCTCTCCTCTACTTCTGAAACTACAGTAATTAAGGTATTATTGCTATGGGTCTTACACTCATTAATAATTGTGTTTTCCGTGTCAGGTGCTACAGAAGAACGCACGTTGCTATGATTCTATCTGAGCTCGTAAATTGCATTAAAAGCACTCGAATTTGTTCATCAACACATAACCTTTTTATAGAAGTGAGTCATTGTGTTTTGTTTTGTTTAATCACACACCACGCAGGACGACAACATTGCACCAAATTTAGCGACAAGCTAATTGGCGGTCCTGCACTCATCTGCACGAGCGCTCTGTAATTTGGAGAATGTTATTCTAGCATGGCCTGAGAGCGGGAAAAAAGCAGCTGGTCGTGAGTGACACACTGACAGAAAGAAGACAGAGAAAGACAGAAAAGGAAAAGGCCACGAACCGTCATCATCATCCTAGCATATTTATTCAGCATTACAATAGCACTGTACTGAGAATGCTAACGCTACAATGCTAACTTATTAGCACTGTGATCAGTACAGGAGTTAAGTATTAAGTAGATATAAACTAGCGTCCGTCCATTTTTCATTAAATTCTTCACCACACTAACATGTCATCACCGCTTCCCTATACACTTCCTCATCTCTCTCTCTCTCTCTCTCTCTCTCTCTCTCTCTCTCTCTCTCTCTCTCAGCGTGTGTTATTTATATCTCTATTTACTAATTATTCCACATTGTCCTTCTCCGACTCAGCAGGCTCTCTGTTCTTCCTAATGAAGAGCATGCTGATCTTCAACATTTCCATGAGGAATAACCCAGTGTGTGTGGTGCTGCTACAGAAAAACAATCAACTCCAAGGTTTTGGGATGAAGCGGCGTTACTGTCAAGTTGATGATTTTTCTCTAGCAGCACATCCTGAAGTGTTTGACCTTTGAAACACTTTTGACCCTTAATTATCCAACGTGCTACAAAACTCCAAATGATTGCTCATTATTTTCATGTTAATCGTATCTAGATCCTGTCAGGAGTCTATGTTTAGCCGTTAGCCTTGGCATTTGGTACACTCTTAGGAAAAGGGTTCTTCTTCACCTCATAAAAAAGTTGATCAGAAAAAAAAATCAGAAATGATTCTAAAGCTGAGAACCCTTCATCATGTGAAGAACCCTTAAAGAACTCTTACAGAACCCTTTTTTCTAAGTGTGTGAATTAACTCCAAATGATTTCTCATTATTTTCTTCTTAATGTTTAGAAAAGGGTTCTTCAAGGGTTCTTTAAAGGTTCTTAGCCTCCTGGATAAGTTCTATGAGTAGAACCCTACAACAAAGAATGTTCTCATCAAAAGATATTCCACGTTGAACCCTTTGGGAAGTTGAGAACCAATAATTATCTAATGAATCCATAAAGAACCCTTGAAGAACCCTCTTTTAAGAGTGTGTGTGTATTAACTGGGTAAGTGTGTGGTACAAACTGCAAATTATTGGTGATTGTTTTCTTCTTCGTGCCTAGAACCTGTGTGGAGTTTAACATTTAGCTAAACTATACTGGTTCTTGATAAACACGTGAATGATTCTTTGAGGGTTCATTGTATAATTAGCTTCCATAAACGGTTCCCAGGTCATACATACACTCCTAAAAAAGGGTTCTTCAGTGGTTCTTTAAAGGTAAACTGGATAAGGAGATGTTCTTAGCTTCCAAAAAGGGTTCTTCAGTGGTTCTTTAAAGGTAAACTGGATAAGGAGATGTTCTTAGCTTCCAAAAAGGGTTCTTCAGTGGTTCTTTAAAGGTAAACTGGATAAGGAGATGTTCTTAGCTTCCAAAAGGGTTCTTCAGTGGTTCTTTAAAGGTTCACTGGATAAGGAGATGTTCTTAGCTTCCAAAAAGGGTTCTTCTTGGAATCTTTTCTGATAGGAAAACATTTTGTTATAGAGATCTAAAAGTAGAACCCATTTAGGAGACCAAGAACCCTTGAAGACCCTTTTTTCCCCCCAAGAATGTACATATTAACTGGGAACCCTTTTCAGAAGCTACAAACCTTTAATTCATTAGACCCTTAAAGAACGAGCTAAGAATCATTTATTTCCTAAGAGTGTGTGTGTATTAACTGGGTAAGTGTGTGGTACAACCTTCAAAATATTGCTCTTTCTTTTCTTCTTCATACCCTGAAGGTGTCAGGTAAGGGTTCTTTAAGGGTTCTTTAAGGGTTCTTTAAGCCTCCTAAAAACCCTTTCTGATAAAGATGCAGTAGAAGTTCTAAACGTATTGATTGTAATAAGACTGATCCAGAACTAAACAGCGCTTGGATACGTATAGCGTGCTGGTTTCTTTAAAACCCGGAGCTGGACTGGGTTGTAATTTGGATTACTTCCAAAGGAATGCGTAAAAAGTTTTAATGATGTCGAAAAATGCTTTTTTTTTTTTTTTAGATTGTCACAGAGGCATCCGGTTTCTAGATTTGAAAAATAATGCTACGATTAGCTTCCACGCACTCTCGCTAACCGTCTATCTGAGCAAGTCAGGCAGAACCAATCAAAGTTCTCTCATCCATCGAATAATAATAATAACGCTCCGACACCCAGTTCATAAATGACTGTCATTTATACAATTTCCGTGTCCTGTTCTCTCAGTGCCACGCATGTGCTGCCGCCTTATTGGCGCACTTACCCTCGGAGCATGCTTTAGAAGGAGCGCACGAGTGAGTGTGAAGCGTTCATCCTCGACTTAATAGTGCCGAGTCTCGGTAATAAGGAAATAATGATTTTACACCACGAGGCACGGACTGGAGGAGGAACGCTCAGCATTAACTCTAGCGGCGATGTGAGGAGCTCTGGATGGAGCTAATCAGGGAAAGAAGAAGCTTCGCCGGAGAAGGATGAAGATGTTGACGTGATACAGCAGGTTTCTCACCATAATCTCAGCTTCGAAAATGTTCACAATGTCTAGTCATGAAGCTTCTTACCATTCTTTCCCTTCTGATCCGACAACGAATTAGTTCTTCTCAGTTCCTAAAGAAAGAGAGAAACATCTGTTGTGAGATGAGACCCATGTTCAATGTTTCGTAAAAGAGAAAAAAAATCTATTATTTCCTCATGACCCTCATTGGCCTTGATTCATTTGCTGTGAAGAACATCCTCGAAATCTCATCTTTACTGAGTGCCCCCCGTGCACATACACCCCCCAACACATCTCCATACTCACGTACACGACGTACGAGATGTTCGGATCTGCTGGAGCTGTAAGTAACGAGAGGGTGGAATTTGTGTGAAAAAAACAAGTAAGTATGATGTAAGTGACACTGAAATGTTGACGCCTGACCTGAACTCTGTCTGTGTTCTCCACACACCTTCATGCATACTCATGCACAGAGAACCCGTCTACTCCACATATTCCAACCTTCTACTCTCCCTGTTGTGCGAGTATCTACAAATTCAAATGTGGAGGCGGGACATAAGACATACGCAGCCCTGAGGCATCTCTGCCATCATCTCAGAGTGTTTCAGAAAGGATTTTACAAAGAGTGTGTAAGATGAAGAACTGTCTGAACACTGATCGAATTTCATTTCTGGCCATGAACTGGAAGAAGGCGATGAACACACTGACCATCAAACCTTCCCAGCGCCGGTTTATCTCCAGCCGACTCGAGAAGAAAGTCTGGTGTCTGAAAATGGAGAAGCCAAATGATCTCCTCATCCCACCAAGAATGAACCCAACGTGAGGAGGATGAAACTGAGAGCTGAATGGTTACGACACAAGTGCAGGACATAAAGTCGAGTACTGCGAGGACACAGTACACACACACACACACACACACACACACACACACACACAAAGAACTAAAGCAGAGCTGTTTTTCAGTTTCTTGGATCCAAAAATCATTAATAATAAAAAAAAGAAAGAAAAGAAAAGAAAAGAAAAGAAAAATTCTGTAGGGTCGTGGACCAGGAAATGAGTCCACATAAACAAATGAAATATCAGTGTTGTTCTAAGGAGATGGTCGTGGATGTTCCACAACGTTAGAAGTAACTATAAATGGATAAAAACGTGCAGCATGACGTTCTGCAGTGAGTACAGGTTGTAACCGGTGTAATGCTTCGGTGTGGTACAGTAGCTCCGCTTCACGGCTGATTATTTTCCCATGGCAGCCTGACGCAGTGTTTTATTGCTCAGGTGTAGCGTTAGCATCACGCTGTCCAGCGCTGTAAGGCACGGGCGCTGTTTAATACGCATGAGGCTCAGGAACCCGGACGGGCAGCGAGCCACCTCTGGGTGAACAATATCAAGCCTCTCTGTTTATATTTAATTCAGACAGACAGGCTGCAGACCTGAACGAGTCATATGGAGCAACCTGAAATCATCATCCATACTCAAGCAGTCAGTGTCACGCCGGAGCTTTCCGCCTCACGTTACCGTTCCTGCTCCATAGCAAACAGCTAGCAGGTGTCGCTCGGCCTGCGCTTCATCTCCCCGCTAAAATTAGAGCGAGTGCACGAGGTCAAGCGTGTCGTCTCTCCTCCTTTTAGCTCCGCAAAAACACCAAACGAAAAAAAAAAAAAAAAAACAGGGCTGAAAAAAAAAAAAAGAGGTCACATGAGTACGCAGATCGAGCCGCAGCCCGGTTTCCCGTGTCCCAAGTTGCCACGACAACGGCAGTTAGCGGGGAAAACTGGGTTACCAGGCAGACGCCGAGCGTGGCACGCCGTCTCCATGGCGACCGGGGTCAGGGCTCGGAAGAGAGGCGACGTTTAGGCCCGGCGCGTTTATAAACACACATTAACTCCATTTGCGTGGCGCAGCGTGTCGGCGTGTCGGCGTGCGACCCTTTCACCCGCCGCCACGTCCTGAGCGTTCCTTCAAAAGGCCAATTTCACTCACGCTGCTCTGTTTTTACTCACACGTACAGTATATCGCACGTTATGTGTCGCTCACACTACAGTAAAATGCTCACGTGTGTTTTTAGAGACGTTATTTTATTTACTTCCATCTCAATCACAAAGCAGCTTCACAAAAAATCTTAAAAAAAAGCTCTGTGTGAAAAGTGTGTGATGATGTTTTCGCTTCTTTTCAAGGTTTTATAAAAACATTTATTAACATTTTGTCTATTATTAGATGAATTTTTCACAATTATTAAAAGATGTGTTTTTGTGATTCACTTCTCTCCAGGGAGATTTTGGGAGCACAAACTGGTTCATACACTTTTCTTTTTTCTTTTTTTTTTTTTTTGGCTTTTGCTTTTTCCTCCCAAACTGAGTGGCTCGTGACGGCTTTAAATGCTGCAGGTGCTTTTTTAATCAAAGTCATTTTTATCTGTAATACAGCAAGTGAATTTTTCTTAAATCATCACAAACAGCTCGGTGCTTTTCTCTCTGGTCAGGAGCAAGATACAACACCAACACACACAACATCTAAAATATAACATGCAATAAGGTAAATTAAATGTAGTGCAGATGTGGAACACAGCTGTAGATTTGTGTTTTATTCCCTGTAAGCACACTCTTCCTTCTTGTATGACCATTTTACTTCCTGTAAGGACGCCTTCCCTTCCTGTAAGAGTGTTTTACTTCCTGTAAGGACGCCTTCCCTTCCCGTAAGAGCGTTTTACTTCCTGTAAGGACACCTTCCCTTCCCGTAAGAGTATTTTACTTCCTGTAAGGACGCCTTCCCTTCCTGTAAGAGCGTTTTACTTCCTGTAAGGACACCTTCCCTTCCCGTAAGAGTATTTTACTTCCTGTAAGGACACCTTCCCTTCCCGTAAGAGTATTTTACTTCCTGTAAGGACACCTTCCCTTGTTGTACGCCGTGCATATAGACTCCACGTCTGATATTGGAATGGTAACATATTTAAAAGAAAATCACACAATAATTAGATTACATATCTTTCAGGTAACCTTATCAGTGAGTCCCACTGCTATCTCCCAATCAAGGACACACACACACACACACACACACACACACACACACACACACGAGATGACCTGTTGAGCTCTGCTGCCCTGGTGTCACCTCTCCTGATTGAATGTGTTCAATTAAGCTGTGTAACCAGATTCAGGCTGGACAGTTAATCCTGCAACACCTGCAGCCTCACAGGTCGAGTCCATCTCACACTCACACACACTCACACACACACTCACACACACAGTCACACACACTCACACACCCCAAGAGTGGTGCCTAATTAACCTGTCGAATAAAAAGCCAGATCCAGTCTTCCTCATCAGACTTCAGCTTTCCGGGTTGCTTCAGATCACACGGCGGGGCGGCGACTCGACTCGGCTCCGTGTCATTAGAGGGGAAAAGTTCAGAGAATTATAAAGTTCTGAGACTTCACATTTATTTCAAACGGTAATAAAGGTTCCTATCATTTTTAGGAAGGAAAGCAGGAGGTCTTGCTTGGCTGAGGCGTGCCTTGTATGAAAAGAGAAAAGGAGAAACGGAGAAAACAGCGTTTGTGTGGAATAAAGGAAACATACTCACGATAACGCAGCATTCTTCCAAATTAATAAACTTACATTATAATATTTAATAAACCTATTTCTAAACATGTATACATTTTAAATTTATATCCAGAATTTATATATTTCCCTAAAGCTGCTTTATGGACAGCGTCCGTTGTTAAAAGCACTACAGAAATTTAATTAATTCAATTTCTATTTTTTAGTTTAAATATTATTTTTTAACATAAAAAAGCAAAAAAATTCACAATTCCACATTTCTTTGCACATTTAGAAACTTTAATTAAATTATATGAATGCATAACATTTTAATTATTACATTCTACACGAGTGAGTCGAATTAAACCCTTAAAATTCTGACATGAATTAAAATTGAATTTAAAAAATTTTTCTAGAAAAATCTGGACACGTGTTGCGCACTGAAACACTCGCACTGAACTGGATGGAGAGAAATGATGCAAAATTTAAAAGAGAAAAGTGAAGGTTTTATTTCTCTCGCCCTCATTTCTATTCATTTGAATTGCGATTTGTTTCCATACTAAAGGATTTCTGATGAATTTAACTATTTCTCTTTAAAAAACATCTTCCTGTACACTTCCTGCTCCAGTTTTCAATTTTCCTTCCAGGACTGCCGAGAGCTACGTCTGTCCTTACACACACCTTCCTCAATCCTGCAGCACGATGTTCATGCAGCTTACTCTTACAACCTTTTAATCAGATCTCGAAGGGATAAAAGTTGGCTTTCTGTTTCACACGGTAGGAAATAACGGCTTTAACGCCCTGCATGTTGTGCCGTCGATCCAATAAGGAGCTGTTAGGATTGACTCACACTCGCCTTTAGATGCCACCTCCATTTTTTCCGTTATTGCCGGTCCTCTATGGGCCGGTAATGGAGTTTATTTCATTAGGCTGTGGAAGCGGAGGCCGTCAGGCATGGTGGGAGCTAAAAGGGGGCATTTGCAGAGCCCAAAATAGTGCATTAATTTTAGAAAATTGCCCTGTGCTTCGTGACTGCGAAAAAAATTTCTTGTCCCACTAGGCAACATTTAAAAAAACATCAACAGCAAGCCCGATGAAAAAAGGAAACGATTTTGTCATTACAGCAAATCAGTCAAGACATGTCGATGTTTATGTCTTTAGTTTCATACGTTAGCTACAAGGCTAATGTGGCTAACAATCTGTAATGTAAAGTTCAGAGACTTAAAATGTAAAAGTACGGGGCGCTGTGTGAAAATCGTATTCAACAAAACAGATGTTTGTTTGTTTACTTATTTATTTATTTACATGATTATTTACTCAACGTCAAATATCACACATCATTAAAAAAATATATCTGGTTGTGAGGTAGGATCAGCAGTGGGTGTGGCCTATGAGGTGGGCGGAGTGAAATATCAGATATTCGTGACCTATATTTCCTTTTTATCTGGGAGGCAAAAGTCGAGGTCTCCTCCTGCATGAATGGTTGGTAAATCCAGCAAAACATAAATCACAAAAAAATCTAATGAAACTGTAAAGAAAAAGAAGTGTGTGTGTGTGTGTATGTGTGTGTGTTTTTTTTTTACTTGAATAATAATGTGTGTTTACTTTTAATTATACCTTAATAAAGTTCCAACAAGCAGAATTACAGAATCCTTCGGCGGCCATCTTGGATAATCAGAAGTTCCTGTTTCCCTCTGGGGCAATCTTGGATAATCAGAATTAGAGTTTTCTTTCGGCGGCCATCTTGGATAATCAGAATTAGAGTTTTCTTTCGGCGGCCATCTTGGATAATCAGAATTACATACTTCGCTCGGCGGCCATCTTGGATAATCAGAATTACATACTTCGCTCGGCGGCCATCTTGGATAATCAGAATTAGAGTTTTCGTTCGGCGGCCATCTTGGATAATCAGAATTACATACTTCGCTCGGCGGCCATCTTGGATAATCAGAATTAGAGTTTTCTTTCGGAGGCCATCTTGGATAATCAGAATTAGAGTTTTCTTTCGGCGGCCATCTTGGATAAGCAGAATTACATTTCTTCCTCAGCACAGTGTGGTATCGCTCCGCCCACCCCATAGGCCACACCCACTAAATTCTAACACCATTAGAACCAAGGAATACTTTTACGACGTGTGATTTTTATCTGCTACAACTGTGCGTTTTTCTTAAAACCGGAACCTTCTTTTGGCTTCGGTGCAGATGTACGGCAGTCGCTAATGATATGGATAAAGTTGAATGTGATACGTGAAGCCATCGCAGGACGCCTTTTACAACTTTAAAGAAATAAAAGCTCTCGAATCTTTCTTCCTTCCTTCCTTCCTTCCCTTTGAAAAGCAAAAATAAAACCCGGAGAAACGTCAAACCGCCCCTTTCTTTTCCGAAGTGCTCTTACAGTGGGTCATAATTAGGCTCCCTACTCAGCACAGGAAAGGGATTTGCACCTCAGCAGGAAGATCGGGTTGACCTTTAGGACTTCCAGTCCGTCTGCGTCAATGCTGCTGGGAAAACCCACAGCGAGAACAAGCCCAATTCAGTCTGAGGCTAATGCTCGATCCCTCCCGGCCCTGTATTTCTTATGAAGTGCGCTGCATAGGGGAGGAAATAATGGCTTCTGCAGCGTGTGGAGTGCTCTGGATGTCCTGTAGGGAGCTTTTGGGACTGAGTCGCACTTTATTTTTTGCCTTAAGGCGGATTCTTATTCTTTGTAGAGGTAAAAAAAGATTGATTTGAGGTCTCAGAGCCTGTGTTCAGACTAGCGAGCGACAAAGCGACAGCAGATCGTTCATGTCCACTGACTGAGCTGCGATTTCAGCAACGAATGACGAGTGAACAGAGAGCTTCTCACTTCTACGCAAATTAATTATGAAGCGACAGATCCAGCAGATCTTTACGGTACGCGTGGCCCGAAGTTTTCTCAGTTCCCCCTCACAGCTCTAGTTCCTAGCCGCAATTAGGAAGAACAACTTATAATGTTTGTTTCATCTTATCCTGTCATGCACAACCTCTCATTAATGTATATAGAGACATTAGGAAGGAAATAAAGTTTGGAAGGAAGCAGCAGAGCTCGCTGGTGTTAGCTAGTTAGCTCGCTTCGCTAATCTAATCGGAGGACGAAGCTAACGCGAAGCCGAGCGCGTAACGTTATGTGATTAGCGATGATTAGCTCGTTATTTCTTTTGTGTTTAACTAATTAGCTGGACAGGCCACGCCCACAATCGACCGCCGTACACACGTATATACACACACACACACACACACACACACACACACACACACACACACACTAAAGTCCTGAACATCCCCCAGGCTTTTTATTTTTGTCCTCCGTTCCCTCTCCCTCTTTTTGTCTGAGCCTATTAATTGACTGTAACCTGTGTGCTGCTGTCACTCTCTCTCTCTCTCTCTCTCTCTCTCTCTCACACACACACACACACACACACACACACACACACACACACAGCTTTTACACACTGAGAGGATAATAACGAGCACCACAAAAGCTGAATAATGCAATCACATTTACTGTTCGATCACTGAGCACATTTCACTCCACCTTCTCTCCCTTTCCTTTCTTTCTGCTTCTCTTTCCTTCTCTCCCTTCTTCATTTTCTTCTTGCTTTGCCTTCCTTCCTTCCTTTCTCTCTCTCTCTCTCTTCCTTCCTCTTTTAATTTCTTTCATTCTCTTTATCTTTCTTTTTATCCCTCATTTCCTGTCCATCTCTTTCTTCCTCTCTTTCATTTTCTCTTTGTTTCTTTCTCCCTTTTTCCCTCCCCCTCTTCCTTTCGTTCCCCCTCTCTTTTATCTCTCTTCCTTTCTCTTTTTTTGTCTTTATCTTTCTATCATTTCCTTTCTCTTCACCCTCTTTTTCTCCAATCTTTTCTTTCTTTTTTGCTTTTCCTTCTGTCTTTCTCTCTCTTTACCTTTCTGCTTCTCTCCTTCCTTCTCTCCCTTTTTTCATTTTCTTCTTGCTTTGCCTTCCTCTCTTCCTTCCTCTTTTAATTTCTTTCATTCTTTTTTTCTTTTTCTCACTTCTTTCTTTCTCTTTACCTTTCTTTTTACCCCTCATTTTCTACATCTATCTCTTTCTTCCTCTCTTTCATTTTGTCTTTCTGTTTCTTTCTCCCTTTTTTCCTCCCATTTCCTTTGTCTTCACCCTCTTTTTCCTCCAGTCCTTTCTTTTTTTCTTGTTTTTCCATCTGTCTTTCTCTCTCTTTACCTTACTTTCTCTCCCTCCCTCTCTCCCTCTCTCCCTCTCTCTGAACAGGAGTGATAGTGATATAAAGTGATAAACCTGCGAGATGTTTTGGGGTGTTGTTGTTGTTCTCGGCGCATCAGGGCCGGATGGAGTGAGAGTGAAGCCCTGCAGCCGCTCCGCCGCCTGCACCCCAACCTCCTGCACCCCAACCGCCCGCACCCCAACCGCCCGCACCCCAACCTCCTGCCTGCACCCCAACCTCCTGCACCCCAACCTCCTGCACCCCAACCTGCCTGCACCCCAACCTCCTGCCTGCACCCCAACCTCCTGCACCCCAACCGCCCGCACCCCAACCTCCCGCACCCCAACCGCCCGCACCCCAACCTCCTGCACCCCACCCGCCTGCACCCCACCCGCCTGCACCCCAACCTCCTGCACCCCAACCGCCTGCACCCCAACCTCCTGCCTGCCTCAGAGCGCTTCACTCCTGACCTGCACCCTCCGCCTCGAGCCTGCACTTCTTCTTCTCTTTTCTTTTAAATTCACCTCCCAGACCACACACACACACACACACACACACACACACACAAAGGATGCGAGGGATTTCTGTCAGTATCTAGCAGGACCCGGCAGAATCCGTATTCATGAAGCCTGGAGAGAGAATCATTCTGTGTAGCCTACAGTAGCTGCACTTAGGGGTCCGCTCCTGAATAAATAAATAAATAAATAGAAAGCCTGAAATGGTACAACAGGCAACTTCTAAAGCTCTAGAAGCTTCTAAAAGCTAAAAGCGAGGGTTTTTTTTTCTTCCTTCCTTCCATCTTTTCCCTGCGGGACTAACAACCTGAAATGTGTGTTTTCACCGTCAGAGATAAAGCACCGCAGCACACCGAGTCTCCTGATCAGCGCTGAAGCGTCCCCGAAAACACACACACACACACACACTCTCTCCTCCACCTCCGCAGCGCGTCATTTCCTCTCAGTGTTTAATAGGTCACGTGTCCTGAATCCGTTTCACAATTAGCCGTGTTATAATCACGGAGGGGACGCTGAGTGCTCTGATACTCCTCCATGGGTTTATTTATTTATTTATTTATTTATTTATTTATGATGTTGTTTTGGCTTCATTCTCTCCCCAGCGCACTGACACCGGACCGGAGGTTTATTCGGAGTTCGGTGGGAGGGACGACAAACGCGAGGCAGCACACGGAGCACGCAAACATCCACCTGCCCTGAGAGAGAGAGCACAGCAGCTACTGATAACAAACGGCAACACTTACAGTAACACTAGCTCATATAAATAACAACAATCTTTCTGTTCAACACACAACACTACACAACACACAACACAACACACAACACACTACACACACAACACTACACACAACACAACACTACACACAACACTACATACAGCACACTACACACAACACACTACACACACAACACTACACACAACACAACATACTACACTACACACAACACTACACACTACACAACACTCAACACACACTACACACAACACAACACACTACACACAACACAACACACTACACACAACACAACATACTACACTACACACAACACAACACTCAACACACTAAACTACATACAACACTACACACAACACAACACACTACACAACACAACACTCAATACTACATACAACACACAACACACACAACACACACAACACACTACACAAATAATCGAAGGCAGGATGGCGTGATGAAGCCGAGGTCCTGCCACAAGTGTTTTATTCCTTTTATACCGCAGCGACTCTCCTTCCAGAAAATTTTTAAAAATATAGAAATAAAAAATCTTTCATCTTTCAGAAAACCATCAACAATTACACACGTCTTTCAATTCATTCTTGCATATTTTCAGGTTCTTTCCTTCTTTCTTTCTGCTTTTCTCACATTGTTTTTCTTTCATTCCCACATTCTTAGCTCCTCTTTCTTTCTTTCTTTCTCTCTCTCTGTTTTAATTTCATTCTCACTTCTCATGTCACCCTTTCTTTCTTTCTTTCTTTCTTGATTTTCTCTTTCATTCCCACATTCTTAGCTCCTTTCTTTCTTTCTTTCTTTCTCTTATTTTTGCATTTTTTTTGCATACTTTCAGGTTTTTCCTTCTCTTCCTATTTTTCTTTCCTTCTTTTTCTCTTTCATTCTCTATTATCACTTTCTTTTTTCTCCCCTCTTTCTGTAGTTCTTTTTCTTGTCACGTTACAGAGAAACCGCAAACCAGCGTGACTCCTCTGTCCTGAAGACGTGAGAGCTGACACTGGAGACTCCTTCCACAAACGTCACCACACCAGTGATTATTTCCTCACGTGGCTGTGGGCCGTCTGCCGTACACACCCGAGTCGGCCGTTACTATAGAAACGATAAGGATGTTTTTAAATGAACAGTCTGCATCACCTCCAGCTTCCTGAACCACAGAACACATCCGGACGGTGCAGTTTATCCAAAAGCACTTTATTTACAGTAAAAATCATCCTGGAATAAAATAAAGCCGCACTGTATGTACAATAAATAGAGTTTTAATATAAAAAATAGGAAAATGATCTGAAAAAGTACAGCGTAGACATTAGCACTCACACACACACTCTCACACACACACACACACACACACACACACACACACGATCCAGATGTGCGTGTTTTCACGAGCAGCTGTGGCGCATGTGGAAGTTGACGACGTACTCGGCGTTGGTGCGCTGCACTGAGATGGCGAACGGCTCGAACGGGTGGAAGGTGAAGGCCACCAGGCGGCGCACGGCGTGGTTTATCGGCCGGCCCAGAAGACCTGCCTGGATTTTAAACTTCAACAAGCCGGAGTCTCTCGCATAAAACCTACACACACACACACACGCAGAGACACACAGACACACAGAGACAGAGACACAGACAGACAAATACACAGGAACACACACACACAGAGACAGAGGCACACACAGAGACACACACGCACACACGCACACACATGCACGCACAGGCACACGCATACAGAGACAGAGACACAGAGACACACACACACACACGCACGCACACAGACACACACAGACACAGACAGACAAAGACACAGGAACACACACACAGAGACAGAGACACACACAGAGACAGAGACACACACAGAGACAGAGACACACACAGAGACAGAGACACACACACACACAGAGACAGAGACACACACACACAGACACACACACAGAGACACACACACACACACACAGACACACACACACAGAAAGAATATTATAGCTCTGATTGATCACTTTTCTGTATGATGTAATGCATTAAATAAAATAAAGATTTCTTCACACGTGTCATTTCTCCTTTCTTTTACAGCTGTTCTAAACACTGCTAATGAGGAGTTCATTATTTCTCTAAAATAAATCAATAAATCAATAAATCAGTAAGTATCTGTGGCGCAGTAATGACCAGCGGGCGCTGTGCTGAAACGCAGTCAGTGTTAGCGTGAGAGCTGGAGGTGACGACAGAGCGGCCCTGCTGTGAATTACAGAGTTACCACAGTGTGTATTTCAGAGATGTTACAGGTATCAGGGATGTTACAGGTATCAGGGATGTTACAGGTATCAGGGATGTTACAGGTATCAGAGATGTTACAGGTATCAGGGATGTTACAGGTATCGGGGATGTTACAGGTATCAGAGATGTTACAGGTATCAGAGATGTTACAGGTATCGGGGATGTTACAGGTATCAGAGATGTTACAGGTATCAGGGATGTTACAGGTATCAGAGATGTTACAGGTTTCAGGGATGTTACAGGGATCAGAGACGTTACAGGGATCGGAGACGTTACAGGTATCGGGGACGTTACAGGTATCGGAGATGTTACAGGTATCGGGGATGTTACAGGTATCGGAGATGTTACAGGTTTCAGGGATGTTACAGGGATCGGAGACGTTACAGGGATCGGAGACGTTACAGGGATCGGAGATGTTACAGGTATCAGGGATGTTACAGGTATCAGGGATGTTACAGGTATCGGAGATGTTACAGGTATCAGGGATGTTACAGGTATCAGAGATGTTACAGGTATCAGGGATGTTACAGGTATCAGGGATGTTACAGGTATCGGAGATGTTACAGGTATCGGGGATGTTACAGGTATCAGGGATGTTACAGGTATCAGGGATGTTACAGGTATCGGAGATGTTCCAGGTATCAGAGATGTTCAGGTATCGGAGATGTTCAGGTATCGGAGATGTTACAGGTATCAGAGATGTTACAGGTATCAGAGATGTTACAGGTATCAGGGATGTTACAGGTATCAGAGATGTTACAGGTATCAGAGATGTTACAGGTATCAGGGATGTTACAGGTATCGGAGATGTTACAGGTATCGGAGATGTTACAGGTATCAGAGATGTTACAGGTATCAGAGATGTTACAGGTTTCCTGACTGTTTTATTACGTTTAACATCTTTTATATAATTACACCTGAGCAGAACCTGCTGATGGGATTTAAACAATAAAATCTCTTCCACTGTAATTCTTTAAAATATAATAACACATTTTATAACACTCCTGTTTTTTCAATGTTAATTTTTTTTTAAATATAATAATAATAGATTTTTTTTTAATCTTTTTCCAATGTTCATTTAAAAAAATATATATAATGATAAATTTAATAATCTTTTAAAATACTATTTTTTTCAAAATGTAATTTGCTTATTAATAATAAATGGGTTATTGTTTGTACTCGTTATTATTTTTAATGCAACACTATTAATAAATTTGCTGTATTTTGAAAAAGTCGAGGTAACCATGACAACGGGAGATCCGATACCCAGGAGCGTTACGGGTCGGATGCCGGATCGGATATCTGATATCGGACGTTTTTAGCCGTGTTTGTTGTGTGGAGATTTTCAGCCGTGTTTGTTGTGTGGAGATTTTCAGCCGTGTTTGTTGTGTGGAGATTTTCAGGCGTGTTTGTTGTGTGGAGATCGGCCCGGCTGAATAAAGCTTGGTGCGAAGTGATGACGGCGTTCCGGGGCCGCGGCCGGCGGTACGCGCTCACGTGCACATCCACTCGGCTGCGTTTTCCGATTTCGGCTCAGGAGCAGCAGGAATCAGGGGGAAAAGTTTCTGCGCAGCCGGTGAAGTGCCACTCCAAACATCTCTCCCACATCTTTACGCACATTAGCGTGAGGAAGCCCTGCAGGGAGACCTTCAGAAAATTATATTTTCTGCCAAAATTGTTCTTTCTGAAAATGCCAAAGTGAAACAGTCGGAAAGTGAGCGACGCCTCGCACGATTCCTCCTCCGGAACTCCGACTGGTGCAGATTAGTTTTCTGGAACAGCAGCTCCACACTGCTTTTTAAATTTTTTTTTATAATTAATATGTTATCGTTGCTATGGTAACAGCTCATTCGCAGGGACGTGTCGCGTCCACGTTACATCATCACAGCGAATCGCCCGCTTCGGAATCCCGCTTTCCTACACACCTTTAAATCTGATATCACTCGTCTCAAGCCTAGAGTAATCCTCCACGAGAGAGAAAGAAAGAAAGAGAAAGAAAGAGAAAGAAAGAAAGAAAGAAAGAAAGAAAGAAAGAAAGAAAGAAAGAAAGAAAGAAAGAAAGAACCTGATGGTTGTATTGTGTGGGTCGGAAGCTGAGAACTAATTTCTGAACACAGAGGAAAAAGAGAATGATAAATCTGTGTGTGTGAGCGTGCGTGTGTGTTCGTGTGTTCGTGTGTGTGTGTGTGTGTGTGTGTGTGTGTGTGTGCATGTGTGCGCGCGCACCGTATGGGGTGGTCTCCGCAGGTTTTGGGCCGCTCCATCACTGAGACCCACTTGTCGTCGTAGCTGAAGAGCGAGAGGTCGAGGTACGGGCTGCTGCTGTAGGACTGAGCGCTGATGGGCAGCTGACCGAGCAAACGCCGCACCGCCTCCGTGTGACCGCCGTACTTCGCATTCACTATAGTGTCCTTAAACCTACACACACACACACACACACAGGCGCGCGCACACACACAGGCGCGCGCACACACACAGGCGCGCACACACACACAGGCACGCACACACACACAGATTTATGCTTTTTAAATTGCCATTTGATATGATCATTTGTGTCACAAGCTGATTTGATGTAAAAATAAATAAATTTTAAAAAACTTTTGTTGGTGTGGTTGAGGGTTGAGGTTAGGACGAAGGTGATGGAGGAGGTGAAGGTGGAGGTGATGGTGTAAGTGATGGTGGTGGAGGCAATGATGTGAATGATGGTAGAGGAGGTGATGGTGTCGATGGTGGAGGTGATGTAGATGATGGAGGAGGTGATGATGTAGATGATGGAGGAGGTGATGTAGATGATGGAGGAGGTAATGTAGATGGAGGAGGTGATGGTGGAGGAGGTGATGATGTGAACGGTGGTGAAAGTGATGGTGGTGGACATGATGGTTAGAATGATGGTGGAGGTGATGTAGATGGTGGAGGAGGTGTTGATGTGAATGGTGGTGGAGGTGATGTGAATGATGGAGAAGGTGATGGTGTGAATGATGGAGGAGGCGATGATGTAGATGATGGTGGAGGTGATGATGTAGATGATGGTGAAAGTGATGGTTGAGGAGGTGATGATGTGAATGGTGGAGGTGATGGTGAGAGTGATGGTGTGAATGATGGTGGAGGTGAGGATGTAGATGACGGAGGTGATGGAGCACCTGCGCTGGACCTGCCGGGCGTAGTTGTTGCTGGAGGCCGAGCAGGGGAACTGGACAGCCTCACTGTGCAGCGTAGCGTTACGGAACAGATCACAGAAATTCTCAAACAGCTCCAGCAGCTGATCCGACGTGTTCTCAAACACCGCTATCACCTCCGTACTCACCATGTTATACACCACGAAGAACGACGGCTGAGAGAGAGAGAGAGAGAGAGAGAGAGAGAGAGAGAGAGAGACAGAGAGAAAGAGAGAGAGAGAGACAGAGATAAAAACATACAAATAAAGAAAATTAATAAATTAAACATAAAAATACATTTAAATTACAGCGCGAGCCTGAAGCGGGGCTGTTCGGGGGTTATTATGGGATGTGCGCGCGGTACCTGTGAGGGGTCGGTGACGCCGTTCGGGGGTTATTATGGGACGTGCGTGCGGTACCTGTGAGGGGTCGGTGACGGCGTTCGGGGGTTAATATGGGACGTGCGTGCGGTACCTGTGAGGGGTCGGTGACGGCGTTCGGGGGTTATTATGGGACGTGCGTGCGGTACCTGTGAGGGGTCGGTGACGGCGTTCGGGGGTTATTATGGGACGTGCGTGCGGTACC
>CM074951.1:25725495-25736162 GCA_037577455.1 Pangasius macronema | reverse complement strand
ACCTGTGAGGGGTCGGTGACGGTGTTCGGGGGTTATTATGGGACGTGCGTGCGGTACCCGTGAGGGGTCGGTGACGGTGTTCGGGGGTTATTATGGGATGTGCGTGCGGTACCTGTGAGGGGTCGGTGACTGCGTTCGGGGGTTATTATAGGACGTGCGTGCGGTACCCGTGAGGGGTCGGTGACGGTGTTCGGGGGTTATTATGGGACGTGCGTGCGGTACCTGTGAGGGGTCGGTGACGGTGTTCGGGGGTTATTATGGGACGTGCGTGCGGTACCCGTGAGGGGTCGGTGACGGCGTTCGGGGGTTATTATGGGATGTGCGTGCGGTACCTGTGAGGGGTCGGTGACGCGCAGGGTCACCACGTCCTCGCTGGTGTATTTGATCAGCAGGTGATTCTCGTCCAGCAGCTGCATCTTCCACATGCGCAGCTGCCGCAGCTGGTCGAAGAACTGGAAGAAGCGGCGTTTTGCGGTGGCGCTGCCGTCGCGCTCGGCTCGTCTCCACAGGAACACCAGCAGCCGGTGCTTCAGAGAGCTGATGCTCTTCTCCTTATAGAGGCGCGAGAACCCGGCCGGCCCCTCCACCTGCGCCTCCGAGTACACCGCCGACAGCGTCAGCAGGTCGTCCTCGTAACAGAACCGCCCGATCGTACGCACGTCCAGGAACGTCCCCTCCGCCGTCACCTGCACACACACGCACACACACAAGTAAATAAGATAGATAGATAGATAGATAGATAGATAGATAGATAGATAGATAGATAGAATCTCGCAGCGTCCATACTTCGAGAAGCTACAAGCGACAACTTTTTGCCATTTAAATAACCGGTAGGGTCATTTCCCGTGTGGCCTCTGTGCCTGTCACTCTCACTGAAGGGGGCGTGGCCTCTGGGACCGGCTGCTACCTGAACGGGAGGCTCACCTGAAAGACGTGGATGGTCTGCTGCTGAACGGAGAGGACAGCGAGGATGTTCCTGTACAGGTAAAGCCCCTGATTATGCGACAGGATGATTTTGTCACACTTGAAGGCGCGCGTGTCGCAGAGGCGTCCCGTGTGCAGATCGACGATGTGGAGCGAGTAGTCCTCGAGCGGCGAGCGTGGGTTTGGAGTCACCGCCTCGTTGTTGCGATAAACCTCGAAAAAGTGCGGCTGGGGCTCGTCGGGCAGGTACGCTGCCGAGCCCACAATCACGTAGCGCCCGTCGTCTGTGAACAAGCTGCACTCGCGGTTCAGGTGCTCGCCGTTCGACGCCACGCTGGTTACGTGAAGCAGCGAGAAGAAGCGCGAGAACAGACGGGCTCGCACGCTCTCGCTCAGAACCTCGCCGTCTCGGGCCTCGTCGTGGTCCTGGAGCAGATCCTCGGCCGCCTGGCAGCCCCGGAACTCGTAGATCTCCAGCGAGGTCTGGTCCGAGGAGAAGGCGACGAAGCAGCGACCGTCCGGAGAGAACTTCCGCAGGAAACACGGCGGCTTCTCCACGTTCACGGCGGTGAAGTTGGGGAAGAGGTTCTGGTGGAAACAGCGGACACGGTACCAGTGAGCGCCGGGTCGGCCGGAGCTGATGCGCCGCAGCTCCAGCCTGTGCACGACGTTCTGGTTCTGAATGCGGCGCGGCTTCAGGGTCGTAAACTCGTCTTCTGAAGACGCCATGAGAGAACGTCTAGCGCTCCAGACACAACTGAAATTCAAGAAAAGGGGAAAAATTTACATATTTCAGAGAATCATTTAAATCAGTTAAAAAGATTCGTTCATTTCATTTCGTCTGGTTACCCAAGCGTACTCTCCGACGTAAAAACAGCCTTTACTCGCCTTTTATTTACAATATTTTTATACAGTCATGTTAAAATAAATAATGCTGTGCTTGCAGAATAGCGAAGAGAAAACCAGCACCGCTCAGGAGGTTTTATTGAACACTAAAATATGCACTGACATTTTCTTAGATAATGAATATTGTACTGGCAAAAAAACACGTCTTTCTATCTACAACATGATTTATATAAATGTTTAATATAAAAATGTGTAAACTCACATGTTTAAAGGCTGCAATGATTAGTCTGAATAATCGTTAATGTCAAATATTAAAAAGATTTAATGACATCTCCACAAATATAAGCTCAACAAACGCACTCGTTATTGTCTCGTCCCCGCACAGGGACGTGGTGTGTCGTGGCGCGCCAAAACTGTTCACACCCAGCGGCGCTAACGCAGCTTCAAACCCCGAAACACCCAGAATCCTCACGCAGGACAACCACACAGCCGCCTGACCGAGCGCGCACAACGAGCTTTAACTGACAGAAAACACTCTCTCACTCTCTCTCTCACACTCCCTCTTTACTCTCTGTTTCCCTCCCTTTCTCTCCCTCTCATTCCCTCTCTTTCAATCCCCCCTTTCTCTCCCTCTCACTCCCTTTCTCTCTCTCGCCCTTTCTCTCCCTCTCACTCCCTTTCTCTCTCTCGCCCTTTCTCTCCCTCTCTCTCTCCCTCAGTCCCCCCTTTCTCTCTGTCTCCCTCTCTTTCTCTCTCACTCCCCCTTTCTCTTCCTCTCATTCCCTCTCTTTCAATCCCCCCTTTCTCTCCCTCTCCCCACCTTTCACACCACCTTTCTCTCCCTCCCTCTCTCCCCCCATTTCTCTCTCTCTCTCTCAGACAGAACTTTGAATGACATTAGCAATGGGAGAGGGAAAAGCAGATGCTTAAGCACTGTTAGTTTCACTCAGAGAGGAAAAGTCCAGGCACTGCAGTGCACCGAGCGCAGAAAGCTTTCACACACAGCACAGGGTTTAAGTGATTTCGTCCTTTTTCGAGGACGAGTCACTCTGTTTATATTTGTAATTGTAATGTAATAATGACGTAATTATAAACATTTATTTTAGTATGACGTGTGCCGTAATTTCATATGTTAATGAGGCCGGTTATGTTTCATATTTACTCTGAATTATGAAGGTTAATGATGATGAACGTCCATGTGATTTAATACAGTTTACATAAAGAGGTGGAGAGAAAGATCCGCTTCATTTCTCAAAATAAATTCCTTATTTGTAATTTAAACTGGTTACTCATGTTGGGAAACGGGGAATAATGATTAGATTAGTCCTTCAGTGGAGTAAGGAGATGCTAAATTGTTAAGTTGGTTCTCACATTATATAATTATTAAAAAAAAAAAGAAAACAATAGCAAAAGGACAAATGATATTTGTGTGTTATGAACCACGTTTAAGCCGAACGGTCAGTTATTTGATAAGCTGTCCAGACGACTCTGAGTGATAGACACTTTTATAAAAGACTGACTCACGCATTTAAAAAAATCCCCTGTGCTGCTGAACCAGCTCGGACTCGCTGAAGCACGGACTCTACAGGAGCTCTGAAGGTGCGCTGTGGCATCTGGCACCAAGACATCAGCAGCAGATCCTCTCAGTCCTGTCTGAAGCCGCCGTGGATCGGACTTAGACGCTCAGATCTGGGGACTGGAGGCCAGGGAGACACCTGGAGCTCTTTTCTGAAGCCCTTCTCTCGGGTTTGGATGAGACAGGAGAGGCTTCGTTGCTGTCGTGAGTTTTGATGAGTTTTGATGACTCTTGGGAAACCGGCTCCCTGTCACTGCTTCGTGGTTTGTCCCTCCTGTAGGTCTTCACCACTGCTGAGCGCGACTCACCACACAAACCCTGCTGTTCTGGAGACCCAGTCATCTGGCCATAACGATTGGGCCGTCTTCAAGCTCGCTCAGGTCTTCAGACTCGCTCGGGTCTTCAGACTTGCCCATTTCTCCCACGTCCAACACATCAACCATTAATTTATAATAAATACCTTCTAACATATCCCAGACCCCGACATGCACCAGTGTAACAAGATAATCACTCTTATTTGCTTCATCTGTCGCTGGTCATAATGTTTTGGCTCGTCAGTGTGTATATTATGATGCATAGAAAAGTATCGTGATATGATATTTCAATCATATCGTCCACCTCTATTCAGTCATGTGCTGCCAGATGAACTTTTGAAATGCATTGATTGGGTTTAGAGGAGAAAAAAAATATCCAGCAATTAGTACTGCCTTTTTTCTGATTATTAATGACTTATATTCTATGTTTAATATTTTATAGATATTTATCTAGTTTATAAAGGATATCAGGATACACTCCAGAGCTTAATATTTGTATTTTCTTTCTAAAGTCTCAAGTCACTGAATTTAATTGAAACTATTTAATTATTTCTAGAAAAAGTCACTAAAGGAAAACATTTTAAACAGCACCAAGCGACGTTTATTTTAAATTCTTACTGTTTATTCTCATCATAAACAACTTCATGAGCTAGTTAGCAAACAAACCTGGAACTTACGTGCATTCGTTCAGCCGGAAGACAGTTTCATTTATTTATATCTGCTTTATATTCCGTGTGTCTTTCAAAATTCATGAAAAGTACATTTTAATTTACTTTTTTTTTTTAATCAATCACGGTGCTGTGTTTATGTGCCGCTACGGCGCTGATATCGCTCAGCGCTTCCGGGTTGTCACTGCGCATGCGCACTAGCTTTATGGCTCGGGGCGGATAACACCGCCGCTTCTCTCCACAGCGCCACCTCCAGGCTCGGAGGAGCGCCACACTCACAACACTCAAACACACTCCTAACAGCAGAAATTACACTTTAAATGATGTATTTCATCAGTCACTTTAAATGATATAGATTCACTTTATCACTTTAAATGATATAGATTCATCAGATTTTTTTTTAAATTGTACATAAGCACGTTTCATTTGTCAGTTCATAAAGGACTACACACATGAGAGCGTTAATGTTATTAAAATATTTGCATATTGTTAATGAAATATTCTATTAATAGAAAAAAATGGTTCCTTAAGGGTTCATTGTTTCATAATTAAGCGTTCATTAAGTTTAAAAATGTTATACTCAGAACCTTTTCTCTTAAAGAAACACTCCCTTAGTGTTATGGATATCCAGATTTTAAAAAAAAATGTAAATAGTTTTGTAGATATTCAAGTTTTAATTTTATACATCGTCACAGTTATTGCCCAGTTAAATGCTGGTATATGCCCCGCCCTGGGGGGCGTGTCTTGTTCTACAGAAGCATCTCGTTAACCGTTTATATGGATCATGGGTGTGGTTTTGACCGCGGCAGTAGACCCTGTGAGGAAGGGAAAAGGTCGACTCTTATTTGTAGACCTCAAATAAGCACACTTTCACCCGCCTCATTGTGTGATTTGGCTGTTTTGTGACTTTTTAGAGGAGTTTTTTCACCTGAACTTGGGGACGTTCAACGTCGCTGATGGAGAATTCAGTCTTTACACATTGTAAGGGTCAGCGAAATCATTTTATCTACCGTTAACCGTTATCTACGTTCTATCTCTCCATCGGTGACGCTCGACTAATGCGCTCGATAAACTAATGCGCTTATCGTTTCTATAGTAACAGCTCATATCTGTAAGGAGGCACTTATTTAGCATGTATGGAAGGAGTCTCCAGTGTCAGTGCTTTGTATCAGTCAGAGGTGAAGCTGTGATATAATCAGCCTCAGAGAGGAAACAGTAACTCAGTATAATAGTTGTAGTATTCCCAGAAGTGTTTTATTTCTTTTGCATTTAAAAAAAAAAATTAATTCAAGTTACGATACGGATTTAAACATTTAAAATAAAGTGGTATGTATCTGATCAAACATACAGTTTGTGTCATTAATTATTAAAATATTTCAAAATTAAAATATTTACGTAGCTAAGAGGAGCTGAAACAAAATAAAATTATAACTCAGGAACTTAGAAATAAATTCGTTCCTCCATCTTGCGAGAAAAGGGGGCGGAGCTTACAGGCCACAATAAGAAGCGCTGCAGTCTAGATAAATAAACAGAGCATCTGGAAAGAAGCTTCTGGAAGACGAGACTGTCGGGGCGTTTGTTTTGTACAGGCTTTAATCCGAAGTGCATCAGGAGTGAATATTAAAGTCAAAAAGAGGTCTAATGCACGGTGGGAAAAAAAAAGCTGCACCATTAACAAATTACACTGAAAAGGTGAAGAAGAGCGCCACTAGGAGGAGGAGGAGGAGGAGGAGGAGGAGGTCTTTTCTGCTATTGATGGAGCAAATGGACGGACGGACGGACAAACGGATGTTTAAAACATTCTGCTGAACATTTGGGTTTTGTAAATAGACCTTTTCATTCGGCGGCTCAATGGGGCGCGGGTCCAATTTTCCACAAAATTATGAAATTAACACACCATTTCAAAATGTCAATTGACATCCTCCGACAAGCCTATTTCCATAATGATTATGAAAAAGGTCATTCTTTTAAAACCGAACATTAGCCATGGAGATGCTTTCATGTCAGAAAGTATTGGAGGTTTGCTGTGATTTGGCAGAGGTTAGAATTTTAGGAGCAGCAGGGATTTTTTTTTTTTTTTAATATCGACTACAATTAGCAAAAAAGTCCTCGAGAACGGCATTAAAAAGAGGGACGTCGACAAAGAAAGAGCTTCGTGTCATTAATATTTTGTACTTCATCTTGTGTTTATCTTATATACCGCCTCCATACACGTGCATACACGTGCAGGATCACGTCTAACATACACAATAACGCGCATTAAACTAATTAACTAGCATTTATTAATTCATTATAAATACATGGAGAGACTCGAGTTAAAATGATCTGCTTTACTGACTCTGTTCTTCTGCTTCTATTACATTACATTACATTATTCCCCAATTAATTCCCAAATAATTAATAATTTAAGACCAGATTTATTATATCAGCAAAGTTTAGGAGTTTTTATGAGTTTGGAGCCTGCATTAAATCAGGGTTTTTGGGACATAAAAATGATTTCTGCTCTCTTACGAAGCTTCCTCAGTTTTCCCTCAATATATTACACCATGTTTTGAGTTTTAGGATTTTTTTTTTGGGCATATATTAGAATAAACATGTCATTTTTTTCTCCAAAACAAGTGCAAAAGCTGGAGGTTTGTTTTAAATCCAAACAGTAAATTCATGATCGTTTCTGTTTCAGCGAGTCAGATCATTTGACTCACCAACATGAGTCGACTCTTTCGGCTCCGAAACGACTTGCTGCCATTTCGTTCTAAACTCGGATGAAGCTTATGACATTTTGACATATTAGTTTTGAATAAACGATGAAATATCGGCTGTAAGTCAAGAGTTTGAGCATTATATCAAATCATAGACATGACCGAAGAGGAGCTTCACACTCCGTTTGGACAGACGAAGACGTGAAGGTTTTATTTTATTTAAATAACATCACCAGAATGTTCTAAATTACACTGCAAGAGCAACGGCATTTCCTACATCTCCAACATAAATAAAAAAATAAATAAAAACAGCTCAGATCTCAATGAGTCGAATTAAAGACTCGACTCGTCCACGAACGACACTCGACTATCTTATTGTGCACATATGAGAACGTTTTACCACCTTGATGAAAGAACCACATGCATTTAAAACTTTTTAAATATTCATTAATAATTCATTAAAAAATATTTTTCAGGTTTAAAGACGAGTGCTTGTGTTTAGACGCCACTGAAAACCCTCTAGAGTGCAGAAAATCGCTTTAAGTAGCTGCGTAACACGGCTCTGAACACCAGGAACTTTCCCTGCGTGATTCCTGAACTTGATTCCAGGCTCTAAATATGGCCCGAGGTTAGCTAGCTAATATACGCAAAGCTAGCTAGCACAAACATATTATCTTGTTTAGATTGTCAGGGTCAATTTATACCACGTCCTCTGCACGATAGCAAGACGCTAGCTAGCTTAGATTTAAGGTTAGTGTAGTTTTAAGGTCCAGCGTAAAGTTGAAAGCTAGCATGCAGAAGTTTATCAAAAATATTCTAAGAAGAAGAAAAATGTGTGTTGTGTATAAATGGGATTTACATGTGTTTTAATTCTGTTACTGCACACAGCTATTAAACATGACAATAATCATGTTAATCAACTTTTATTGATTTATTGCAGCAACTTTTTATCACGTGAGAGCTTCGACTGTTATAGTAATATCTAACATGATTACAATTTTATACACTCACAGGTTTGTTCAATTTTTGCATCTTGTAAAAAAAAAAAAATTTAGATCAGCGGCTGGCAAGATTTTTTTTTAAAAAAAATTAAAATTTCGTTTTTTACTTAAAAATTGTTACACAAAATTATTCTTATTATTATTACTTCAGGTCCTATTGAACACCGGTTTCCTGCCAACATTATCTTCCTGCAATCAAAAGTCTAATGCTCCATATTTCCGCTCTGCCGTAATGCTCTCGTCTCCGGTCCATTTTCTTCCTGGTCCCTGAGAATATGAAGTGCGGAGTGAAAAAAAAAAACAGAGAGAGAGAGAGAGAGAGAGAGAGAGAGAGAGAGACTGGAGGGTTAAAGCTTTAGAGTGGAGCTGAAATAGTGCTTCAGTAATTCTGATGAAGATCATCAAAAGCTACGACATCAGGTAAAGTCTCATTATTGTCCGAAATTCATTTAGTGCTCTTTTCTTCAATATGGGTTTTGAGTGCTTGGAAATTGAAAAAAAAAAAAAGAAGAATGATGAAGGAAAGAAAGAAAGGGAGGACGCAGCCCAGAAGGAAGCCTGTACGGCCTACTTGGCCTTGAGAGTATGATAATGGCTCTGTACCCAATTATCCTGACCCGAGTATGCCGAGACCGGCTCGCTGGAATCATATAAGTTGTAATTTGCAAATGGCATGCTGTGACCATGAACGACGAGAAGGAAAAAAACATCCCGGTTAATGTAATATGTCTGAATTTGGAGTGCTCTCTCTCTCTCTCTCTCTCTCTCTCTCTCTCTCTCTCACTCTCTCTCTCTCTCTCGAAGGTAAGGTGCTTGAGAAATATGTATAAGATGACAGCATGAGCTTCGGTCCTACAGTTTCCCAAATAACAAGCTTTCATTCTGTGCTTTTTTTTTGTTGTTGTTTTTAACATGATTCATCGTCTTTCCTTTTAGGCCATTTTTTCCCCCCTCTCATTTCTTCACAGAACCCTCGTGGCCCGCTCGGGCTTTTAGCGGCCCTCGGCGAAGCATTAAGAGCCGAGAAGCAGGAGCCTACTTGAGCTCCATTTGCTTACTCTCACCTAACTTGCTCTCCATCGGCCTCGACCCTTCACCCTTCCGCTCGAACAATGCGCCGTGGTCTCCGAGCACCCGGGGAGCCCATCTCCCCTCGGTTAAAAAAGCCTGAAGTGTCCTCCAGGCTGAGTTTTTTCAAACATAAACCTGCAGAATTAGACGTAATCGAGCGCTAGTTCTGGTCTGCACATTTCAAAGACTTCATCATCATCATCATCATCCTGGTGCTGGTTGGAGCTGTAATTGGACAAAAAAAGGTTTTAAAAGGTTGCTTTTTGCAAAGGAAAAAAACGGATTAGCGTTTCTGAAACCCTGCGCCATTAAGAGCTCGCGTTTGACATTTACGAAGAAACTCTTCAAACTTCTCCGTACAGAAAAAGGCTCGGAACGTGAGCATCAGGACCACCGCGTCTGTGCTCAGATACCGCAAGTCAGGCTTCACTTCACGTCTCAGTGTCACACACGTGCTTTCATTTTTCACGTTTCTTTTATTTTTCCACGCTTACTGTACGTCCGTGCATTCTGATTTTTTTTTATTGTGATACATTTTTTTTAAAAGTTAATTTTTTTTACAGCCATCGTGTTTTTAATTTTATTTCAAGTGATTTTTTCCCCCAGATGATTCTTATCTTCTTAACTTCTTAACTTTTCACATGTAGGACATGTTTTGTTATTTGGATTTTTTTTTTAAATGATTCATTTACTAATCACACACACGATGTGTCGCAGTTTATTTTTCCCCCTGCATTTTTTTCCAAATCATTTGTTTATTTTCACATTTTCTTTTTTCTTTCATATGTCCAGGCCGTCTATTTTTATTTTTCATTTCATTGTCATTGTCAAATGATTTATTTATTTTCAAACGTTAAATTTTTTCCGCACAAGTGATTTTTTTCCACATGATTCACAACTTCTTCACCTTTCACATGTTGGTTTTTTGTGTAATTTTTAAAAATTTTTAGTGTGTGAAGTAAATAAAGGGACACTAAAAAAAAAAAAAAAAAAACGTATTTACAACACACCTAAAGTTTTCCACATGATTTTTCTTCATTTCTTCGTGTTTTTATTTTCCACATGATTTTTTTCTTCATTTTTTTTCACATGCCATTTTTCCCCACGTGACTTCTTTATTTTCCACGTGTAGGTCTCACCGTTTTATTTTTCACGTGATTTTTTTTCCACATGATCTGTTTATTTTCAAATGTTAATTTTTTTCACACACAGTGCATGTGTTTTTAATTTATTATTGTTATTTTTTTCGTATGTAGGCCATGTGTTTTTGTCTTCAGTATCTTTCTCTTCTTGTTTAATGAACTTTCACACTTATTTCTTGGGCCATTTTGCGTACACAGCATGTTTGAGGTTCAAGTCACTTACAATCCAATTCAATTTTATTTGGATTTCCACAAAGCAGCTTTACAGAAATAAATACATTCAACTTAAATTAAATCAAAATAAATGGTAAATGTATGAATTTATCCCCATTATGAGGTATGTTACTCAGGGTCAACAGTCCAGAGTAATGGTGAGTGTGGGAAAGAGGTGAAGAAGCGAGTGCAGGCAGGTTGGAATGGGTGGAG
>CM074951.1:25686890-25697458 GCA_037577455.1 Pangasius macronema | reverse complement strand
ACAAAGAACGAGGAACTCTCTAGAACTAAGATCACTAAAACTAAGAGAAACAGGATATATAAAGCTAAATAAAATATATCTAAAAGTAAAAACTATAGAATAGAAACCAATCAAATTCGAATAAAAACTAACTCATAGTAAACTGAATTGAAAAATTATAATTCATTAAAAAAAAAATCTAAAAGTGCTTCAAATGTTTTATTTATTATCAAAAAAAGTCCTACCATAGTTACAGTTAATGTTCTGTGAAGCCTGTATTCGCTTACGTTACAGCAGCTATAAACATTCGTTCCCTCAGCAGACTCTCTTTTTTTCTCTTTCTGTTAAAAAAAAAAAACAACGCAGCTTGTCACGTTACTGTGAAACCACAAAGCGAAACATTTGGAAAAGTTACAGCTTTATCTCTGACTGTTACAAAGCCCTGACACTGGAGACTCCTTCCATAAATATAAAAAAAAAAAAGAAAGAAAGAAAACTTCACCAAATCAATGATTTTTTTTTTACGCGTTCACTTTACAAGTCCCTGTGAATGAGCTGTTACTATAGAAACGCAGCTGCACTACTGTCAGAGCCGCTGGTACAGAGAACTAATCAACACTTTCTGACCAATCAGAATGGAGAATTCATCAGCGCTGTGGTGTACGGGACAGCGATTAACACTGCGGGGTAGTGACGAGAAACTGATTTAAATAAGAGAGAGAGAGACAGAGAGAGAGAGAGAGAGAGAGAGAGATACACATATGCCCGCACACACACACAAACATAAGCACACACACTTGTGCACATGAATGCTGTGTATATTTATATATAATGTTTATTCATTAAATGGAAACATCACTTTATCTCTCTCTCTCTCTCTCTTTTGCTCTATCTGTCTCTTGCTCTCTGACTGTCAGTCTCTCTGTTTGCCTTTCTGTCTCTCTCTCCCTGTGTCTCACTCTCTGACTTTGTCTCTCTCTATCTTTCATTCTCTCTTTATCTTTCTTTCTCTTTCTGTCTCCTTTTCCTTGTCTCTCTCCTCTGTTTATCGTTCTCTGACTGTCTCTCTCTCTATCTTTTAGTGTCTCTCTTTATCTTCCTCTCTCTCTCTCTCTCTCTCTCTCTCTCTCTCACTGTCTCTTGGTCGCTCTCTCTCTCTTTCTCTCTCTCTCTCTCTCTCTCTCTGTCTCTCGGTCTTTCTCTTGGCCACTCTCTCAATCTTTCTTACTCTGTTGCTTTCTGTCACTCTTTCTTTGTCTCTCTGCATGTCTCTCTCCATCTCTCTCTCTCTCTCGCTCTCTCTATCACTTTCTCTCGGTTGCCGTGGTTACAGCCACTCATGGTAGATAGGAGAAGGTGCCGGAGATCAAACAGCTGTTGTGTCCAGATGTCGTTCTCCTTCTCCCGTTGCTACGGACCTTTGTTCTCCTCTGAGTACAGGTGCAGCACCCCGAACACACACACACGCACACACACACACACACACACACACACACACACACACACACCAAACACACAAAGAAAACATGATGAGGACACGACGGCCGGCTTTGTGCTGTACACATCAGTGGGGGGAGAGAGGATGGTGATGGGGGGAGGAATAGAAGGAGACATGGGGGAGAAAATAAGAGTAAATAAAAGAGGGAGAGCGAGAAAGAGACTACGACAGACAGAGACAAAGAAAGAAAGATAATAGGGAATATGACTAAGAACAAGAGGGGAGAAGTGGAAAAAACAGAAAGATGGAGAGATATTGAGTGGAAAAAAGAAGAGAGAAAATTAGAGAGAGGGAGAAAAGACAGAGGAAAAAAAGAAAGAGAGATGGAGATGAATGAAAGAGAGATAAAAGATGATGACAGAGAATAAGAGAAAGAATAAAATGGGAAGAGAGAAATCAGAAAAAAGAGGTAGAGAGAAAAAGTGGAAAAGGTGAAGAGAATAAGATAGAAATGGAGGGAGATGGAAAAGAGAGGGGAAAACACAGAAAGTGAGATAAAAGTAAATATAAAAGTGCAAACATAAAAAAAGATGGAGAGAGAGATAGAGGTAGGAAAAGCGTAAGAGCATTTTAAAGGTAAGACAAATAGAGGGAGAGATGAGTGAAAAACTGGGGGGAAAAAAGGACAAGAAAAAATGGAGAAATGGGAAATAATGGCAAGAATAACATGGGGAGAGAAGTAGAAAAAGAAAAGAAGTAAGATGGAGAGAAAAAAGACAGGAAGCAAAAAGACAGAGACAGAAGTGTAGAAAGAAAATGAAGAATGAAAGAGAGATGAGAGATAAAAGAGACTGAAAAAGAGAGGTTTAAAAAAATGAAGAAAGAGTGATATGAGCGATAGAGGGAGAAAAGATAAGGGTGCATAAAAGAGGGAACGAATTAGAAGGTGGAGGAGAAGGAAAAAAGAATGGGGAGAGACTGAGGGAGAAAAGAGAAATGAAAAAAGAAAAAGTGAGAAAGAAAAAATGAAAGACAGAAGTGCAGAAAACGATGGAAAAAAATAGAAGTGAAGAATGAGTTGGGTAAAGAGGTAGAACAGGAAAAGAAGAAAGAGGGAAAGAATGAGCGAGAGAGAGAGAGAGAGAGAGGAAGAAAGACATAAAGGTGAAAGAGAAAGAGTGAGAGATGCAAAAAAGAAAAGAAGAGAAAATGAAGAAAATAGAGAAAAGAAAGAAAAGGAAGAAAAAGATGTAGAGAAAAAGGAACAAGAAAATTTACAGTATAGAATGAGAGTAAGTGTGTGTGTGTGTGTGTGTGTGTGTGTGGGTGAGAGAGAGAGAGAGAGAGAGAGAGAGAGAGAGAGAGACATAAGGGTTTATTTATATACATGCACATATCTGTTTATCACTACCATTTATACACACATATACAAACACACTTGTGTCTCTCTCTCACACACACACACACACACACACACATCTATTACACACACACACACATATGTCCTACAGACAGACACACTCACACACACATATTTGTGTCATACAGACACACACACACGTCACACTCACACACACACATGCACACACACACATTCATGTAATACAGACATACACAATCATACACACAGCTGATATTGAATTCTCGCCTCTCTCTCTCTTACACACACACACACACACACACACACACACACACACACAGACACACACACACACAGTGATTGAACGCTCACATCCACGTGGGACATGATCAATATTTTTTCTTCACCATCTACCCTTTTCCTCCCAACACACACACACACACACACACACACACACACAGCATCACAACACCACACGTCTCTGGAGAAACAACACTCTGCTGTTCTGTGGGGATTAAAACCCATCTCAGAGACATCAGACGAGAGAGTGAGACAGAAAAGGAGAGAGTGAGACAGAAAAGGAGAGAGTGAGACAGAAAAGGAGAGAGTGAGAAAGAACAAGTGGGGGATCAAGAGAAAACGAGAGAGAGGAAAAGTGAGAGAAAGACAATAAGACAGAGAGGAAGTAAGAGAGAGACAAAGAGAGGAAGAGACTGAGGGAGAAATGGAGAATGGGGAAAACAGGGAGAGAAAAGGTGAGGGAGGAATGAGCAAGAAAAGATATAGAAAAAAGTGTGAGAAAAATGAAAAGACAAAGAAGAGAAAAGACAGAAAAGGAAGAAATAAGAGCAACAGTAAGATGGGGAGAGAGAAGAAAGAAGCAGAAGTGAAGAAAGAGAGGAAAAATGAAAGAGAAATGAGAAAGAAAAGAAACAGAATGGTGGATAGATAGATGGATGGATGGATGGATGGATGGATGGATGGATGGATGGATGGATGTGTTTTATTGATCCCTGAGGGGAAACGTGGTAAGTGAATTGGAAATATAGAAGAAAGGAGATTAAGAAAAAGGGAGAGAAAGAGAGAAAGCGGAGGAGAAGGAGAGACGGACAGCAGAGGAAAGAGACAGTATATAAATGTTAAAATAACGACGTTCAGGAAGTGCAGTAAAAGCAGATTTCTAACATTGGAGACAAGATTTGTTGAAAGGCGGCCATTTTAGAAACGCTGACGCTGCCTTCAGGTTGGAGCATTATTAAGACTAATACTAATACTGCTAGTAACAAGGCTAGTAACACTACTACTACTGCTAATTCCACTAGTAATACTACTTCTAGTAATAATAATACTACTACTACCGATACTGATGCTACTAACACTACTACCGATACTACTACTGCTAATTCTACTAGTAATACTACTTCTAGTAATAATAACACTAATACTACTAATACTCCTCCTACTACTACTACTACTACTGATGCTGCTAATACTACTACTGCTATTTCTACTAGTAATACTACTTCTAGTAATAATAACACTAATACTTCTAATACTCATACTGATGGTACTACTACTATTACCAATACTCCTACCGATGCTATTAATACTACTATTACTGCTGTTGCTACTGGAACTAGTAATACAACTAGTAATATCATTAGTACTATTACTCCTTCTCCTCCTCCCACTACTACTACTACTACTACTACTAATATTATTAGTAATACTAATACTAATTCTACTGCCACTACCACTACTGTTAGTAATATCACTTACTTGTACTACTAGTAATATTAGAATACTAATACTGCTGCTGCTACTACTACTACTACTACTACTACTACAGTTAGTAATATCAACTACTAGTACTACTAGTAATATTCGAACCCTAATACTGCTGCTGCTCCTAACACTGCTACTACTACTACTGGTAGTAATATCAACTACTAGTACTACTAGTCATAATAGAATACTAATCCTGCTACTGCTGCTGCTGCTAGTAATGTTAGTGATACTACTAGAAGGTATGAAAATGGATGAATAATGCTAGTATGATTTGTGTGATTTTTGCATGAAGGCAGAAGTAGAAGACTATACAGATTTCCACATCTGTCCAAATACTCGGTTGAGTTTTCTCTCTCTTTTGTGTAGAAAAATAGGAACAGCAGAGTGTAAATCCTCCCACACAGCCCTTCAATTTCAGTCAGGTACAAAAAAAGGGGGTTTAAAAACCGGCGAGAGAAAAAGGCGGTAAAAGGCTGCTCCCCGCTGTGCGCCTGCGAGCGAGCGTGCTCAGGTAATTAAGCGCTGCTTCGCTCGACCCTTCGTCAAGGCAATTACCTAAAATCATATGCTCTTAGCTGCTCTAATTACGGGCCAATCTGGCTGCACGGCGCTGACTGACAGCTCGACTCGAGCCGCTGCGTGTTTACGACACTGAAGACAAAACCGATTACAGCGTGTAGTGTTACATACGGTCAAAACACACACCGCAAAAAGCAAACACGCAAATCAGGCCAGAATCTCCCTCAGCACATGCATCAGAGCCACCCAAGTATTCACAAATCCTGCACTGAGGTCGCTTCGGGACCTGACAGGAAACAGGAAGTGACGTTTTCTTTGTAGCACCTGGTGCATCACGGGACTGAAGCGCCATTTTGTCCACATGTGCGATTTGTTTACATTAGTAAACATCTTGTGTTTATATTAGAGAGACAAAGTAAGGACGGAAAGATGGAGGGAATGCAAAAAAAAAAGAATGAGAAAGAGACAAAAAGAGACAACGAGAGACAAGAAGTAAGAAAAGGGAGATGAGAGAAAGAGACGCAGTGATGAAGACAGAAAGATTAAGGTAATGAAAGAAGAGAGACAAAAAGAAAGGATATTAAAGTGGAAAAGGAAGAGAAAGTAAGAAAGAAAAATAGTAGAAGTAAAGTAGAGAGGGACAAAAAGAGAGAGTCTGACGAAGAAATGAGAGTAAACAAGAGAGAGAACAATCGAAAGCAATATATAAGGTGAGAGAGACGAAGTGAGACAGAAAGAGAGAGAGAGAGAGCGACAGAGGGAAAGGAGTGAGACAGTCCTGAATAACGAGCTGTGTGTGTGTCTCGCCTCGGGGGAAACACTCAAGTGCAGGTGAAGGGAATGGAATTAGTGAGAGACGAGTGCGGGCTGAGAGAGAGAGAGAGAGAGAGAGAGAGCCAGCGTGGGGTCACACACTCTGAGTGGACACTTATTAAATTAAAGACACACGGTGTTACAGCGCACGGCATTCTGGGAAAACGTTACTGAGATCATGTGATCAGACGGTGATGTTCCAGGAAGTGTCTTTACACACATTCGCCTTGATCCTTTTTTTTTTTAACATCACTTACAAATCCTGTAAAAGAATAGCGTTCATTATACACTACTACTAGCATTAGAAGTAAGAATAATACTAATACTGACACTAATACTGGTAATAATAAGATTAGTAATATTACTACCACTGCTGCTACTTCTGCTAGTAATATTCACACAAATACTACTACTACTACTACTGCTAGTCATATTAGTATTACTGCTAATACTACTACTACAGCTGGTAATACTACTACTACTACTACTGCTAATCATATTACTATTACTGCTAATACTACTACTACAGCTGGTAATACTACTACTACTACTACTACAACTACTACTACAGCTGGTAATACTACTACTACTACTACAACTACTACTACAGCTGGTAATACTACTACTACTACTACTACAGCTGGTAATACTACTACTACTACTACTACTACTACTACAGCTGGTAATACTACTACTGCTACTGCTTCTACTAGTAATACAACTAGTACTATTAATACTAACACTCCCATGAGAACTACTTCTACTGCTTCTTCTACCAGTAATACAACTAGTACTATTAATACTAAGAATACTAACACTACAATGAGTACTACTACTACTACTGCTGCTACTTCTACTAGCAGTAACAGTAATAATCATACAAATACTCCTAATATTACTGCTAGTAATATTACTAGTACTGCTATTACTAATACTATTAATACTACTACTACTACTACTACTACTTCTAATACTAACACTATACTAGCACTACCACAAGTAATACATCTAATACTACTGCTGCTGCTGCTACTTCTACTAGCCATACAACCAGTAATATTTATACAAATACTCCTAATGCTACTGCTAGTTATATTACTAGTGCTGCTAATACTAGTACTATTAACACCACTGCTGCTGCTACTTCTACTAGAAATACAACCAATAATATTCATACAAATACTCCTACTACTACTGTTAATAATATTACTAGTAATACAGTTAGTACTATTAATACTAACACATCCACTCCCACCACAAGTAATACTACTAGTACTACTACTAGTACTACAGCTAGTAATACTATTACTACTGCTGCTACTGATATGGCTCTTTCTACTGGTGTTACTACTGCTAGTAATACGGCTACTAGTAACACTACTACTATTACTGCTGCTGATGATTATTAGTATTATTATTATTATCATCATCATCATCTTTCCTGCTTGTGTCCAGTTGCTGCATTAGCATTAATGCTACATTAGTGATATTCACACACGAACAATTTCTGAGGTAAAAATCTCACAAGTTGTGACACTTGATGTTAATGTTTTGTGTAGCAGAACATTTTTGTGTTTTTAACATTTTATTGTTTATAAAAAAACTCAATGGCGATGTTCTAGCTAGGAAAAAATTGTTAGCCTAAGTGATTAGCCTGCTAATACTCAGCAACCATTTTTCCCAGTTGCCTAGCAACAATGTTCTTGCGATATTTAAGCACTTGAACAGTATAGCCTGGATTCACTAGACACAATGTATTTGTAGTATATAATAAATGCTAATTAATTTAGATAATTTTGCGAACTAACCATATGCTAATTCAGTACTAGAGTGTTTAAACCTTAGCATGGCTAGCTGCAGATCTCTTTTCCCTTTCCGAAGACGCTACAAAGTCTTAAATGAGCGTAAAGTTTAATTAGCCTCGTCCTGTACGTGTTATGTACGGTCGATGCTGCGAAACCTGTAAAATGAGGCATTAAAAATGGAGATTTAAAGAATTAAAGACCCTCGAGTGTGGATTGTCACGAAAAGGTTATGATCCGCTCGCTGAAAAAAAAAAATCTTTTTTCATTGCCACGTCATATTCAAGTCAACGGCACTGACGGCATAATTGGGCATTAATCTCAATTCAGATGGTACGAGAGTCGAGCTAAACACCCGGACGCAGATCTTTTTTTCTTTCTTTCAATCCGTACATTTCATTTCTCCAATTGTGGGGAATAAAAGGAGTCCATCCTGTAGTGAAGAGCGTAATTTAAGCGCTCTTAATAAAGCACTGCTGTTCATTACCGAGCCCATTATTTCCAGGCTGGACGAGAAAGAAAAAAAAAAACGACCCGTCTCACCTCAGCGTCACTTTTTTTTTTCTTCCTGGAAATCTGGAATAAATGTGTAAGTGCATGCAGAGACAGGTTCGGCTACTTAGCGAGGGGGAGAAAACGAGAGCGGAGAGCTCAGACGAACCCAGAAGCCTATTATGGCTAATATGTTTTTTTAATGGGAAAGCCGCGGTTGATCTGAACTCATTTGCTTCGTCCAGGGGCCGAGCACTGAAAGCAATCCGTCACCTCCGTGTGAGGCCGAGCCGGGCTCCTAATGAGCCTCTCGGTCCAAAAAGAGGGCCGAAAGAATTGAGCTGTCACGGCTCTCAATGGCGATGTCGGCACAATTGTGGCCCGGTCGCTCGGTCGCTGCCTTCTCTTTGTACGCGTTTAGCCAAGCAAGGCCTTATACAAAATGAATGGGCCGAATGTAACCTTAACTTCACGAGACGCACGCGGCTCTGACGGGGTCGGCCATGATCAAAACGTCAAAACACAGCTTTAAAAAAACACTCTGTGAGAGAAAACGTGTGCACGCTTTTTTTTTTTTTCACCGAGAGAGAAAGATAGAGAAAGGACAAGAGGTGAATAAAGAAAGTAAGACAGAAAGCAATAGAGAGAAGACGGGAGTCGTGTAAGGAAGAAGGAGAGAAGGAAAGATAAATACAAAAAGAGAGCAAGATAGAAAACAGGGATGGAAAATAAGAAAAAAAGATAAGAACAAAAAAAAGTGCGCAACGGAGACAAGGAGAATAAAGACAAGAAGAGAACAAGGCAGGAAAATGAGAGCGATAAAAAGAGTAAAACAGAAACAAGACAGAGCAGGACAAAATGATCACCAATAAGGAGAGCGAAAGGAGGAAGAGTAAGGACAAAAAGGAGTAGAGAAAGAAAGGGACAAGGAAAAAAAGACGGGAAAGAGAAATGAACAGACAAATAGAGAGAGAGAGAGAGAGAGAGAGAGAGAGAGGGAAATTAAGACGGAAACAAGAGAATAGAACAAAAAGATGAAAAAAGAACGTAAAACATCTGGCCTCTGTGTCTGATAGAGGGATAAAAGAGAAAGAAAAAAGAATAAAAGAAAAGAGTGAGAAAGACAGAGAGGGAAGAAAGTGGGGAAAAAATAGAGTAGGACAGAGAGAAGGAAAACGAGAGACAAAAAGAGAGTGAGACAGAGAGAGGAAGAAAAAGAGATGACAGGAAGAAAAGAGATGACAACTGAAGCAGAATCATCTGAAATGATGAAAAAAGAGACGAAAAGAAAGAGTGAAGAAAAGAAATGGACAAATAAGAGAGGAAAAGGGAGTGAGACAGGAAGAGTTGAAAAATGGGCACAAACCAGTAGAGACAATAAAACGAGGCTCTGAGAGAAAGAGAGGAAGAATGAGAGACACAAAGAGAAAGTGAAACAGAAAGAGATAAAAAAAAGAGGGAGTAAAACAGAAAGAAAGCAATACAGAAAAGGACAGAAAGATGAGAGAGGAAGACAAATGAAAAAAGATGAAGAGAGAGAGAGAGAAGAAGAAGAAGAAGAAGAGAGTAAAACACTCGTTTATGCTGTGTGAAGTCGAAGCCTAGTCAGGATTTTAGCGATTTAGCGATTTAGCCATGACTCAGCATTTTAGCTTCAGGTTCGGGGATCGATCCGGTTTCGCTGGCTTTATCAGTTCACTGCGACGTTCTTCAGTGAATTTAGCGACTCTTCATCTGCATGTTTCGTACATTTGGGAGTTTGTTAGCACTCCACCCTGCGTGCTAGCTTTGATATAAAATCTGATGAGTGCTAAAATTAGTGATTCCTCCATTTTGAATCTGCAGTTTGAAGCACCGCCCCTCAGGAGCACAGCGCAGAGAAAGCAAATTCCCAATGTCCTGCGTAAGATTTCCCTGATAAAGCGTTAGTTTGACGTTAGCCAGAGAACCAGCGCACGAGTTCTGAGACGCAGAGGCAGAAAAGGTCAAAGTGTAAGTGTGTTTTTATTGTGTTTCAGAAAACCACAGGATGGTGTGATGGAGACGAGAGACAGACGGAGAATGAGAACGAGGGGGGAGGAAAGGGGGTGTGATGTAAGGGGAGGGGTGAAAGATGGAGAAATGAGAGGAACAACACACTCATCCATCCTTACTCAAACTGCACTATAAAAGGTCTTATGTGTGTGTGTGATTTCACATCTTACATCGAGACCTTTCCTATCTCTCTCTTTCTCTGGCCTGTGTGTCTGTCAGTCTTAGTAAAGAAGGCGTGGCCTGTGTGTCAGCTTTAGTAAAGAAGGAAAGAAGGCGTGGCCTGTGTGTCAGCTTTAGTAAAGAAGGAAAGAAGGCGTGGCCTGTGTGTCAGCTTTAGTAAAGA
>CM074951.1:25670844-25680987 GCA_037577455.1 Pangasius macronema | reverse complement strand
GATAGATAGATAGATAGATAGATAGATAGATAGATAGATAGATTAGACGAGATTAGACAGAAAAGCATGACGCGTTGTTTAAAAAAATCAAAACTAATTGTTGGTGCATTGCTGTGGTATAAGAGAAATAAAACACTTCAGGATGTGCTGTTATAGGAAACTAATCAACTTCAGTGTGGTTACAGTAACAGTGTTTTATCTCTCTCTCTCTCTCTCTCTCTCTCTCTCTCACACACACACACACACACACACACACACACACGCACACAGATTGATTGAACACTCACATTCAGGTGGGAAATTATCAATATTTTTTCCTCCACCATCCACCCTTTTCCTCTCAACCACACACACATGTGCACACACACACACACACACACACACACACACACACACACACACACACAGTCTGTTTTTCTGAGTGTGTATTGTGAAATGTGTATCCTTCATGTTCATCACCACTAATAAACTTTTGTTTTAAACTCAGTGTACATTTGTACTCCAATGATGATGACAACCGGATCACCACTGCGTGTGTGTGTGTGTGTGTGTGTGTGTGTGTGTGTGTGTGTGCGTTCTGTCAGAATTGCCAAGGTGCCTCCTACGCTGTGACATTTAACTCCATCAATCTGGCTCGAGTTTCTAATTCAGTCCATTTCCAAAACGACTCACGCTGCATAACTCTTTAGGAACACTCATATAATATGTATGACAATATGTGCGAGCAGCAGCCAGAGGCCAGCTGGAGTACTATACACACTCCACACACACTCTACACACACTCCACACACACTCCATGCACACACACACACACACACCACATACACAGTGTAGAGTGTGTAGGAGGGACGTGTCGTCCTGCACCTACGCGGCTTATCAGCATCATCAGTCGCTTTAAGTAACGAGTCTCTGCTTTCTACACGGCTCTAAAAGTTTACACACCCCTGTCCATTAGCATGTTATTCCTCTCTTCCTTACGAAAGTGCTCCAGATCTCTACCAGATCTCCTGTACGCAGCCCTGTTCAAGCCACTCCACAGGTTTCTGAGAGGATTTCCATCTGGGCTCTGACTGGACCATTCCAAAGCGCTGATCTTCTTCTTCTGAAGATGTTCCTTCGGGTCCTTATCGTGCTGGAAGGTGAAATTTTTCTCCAGCTGCCTAACAGAGGTTTGCAGGTTTTGCTCCAAAATAGATTGATATTTGGAGCGATCCATGATTCACTCTTCAATCTTGACTGCAGCTCCAGGCCCAGCTGAAGAGAAGCAGTTTCACAGCACGATGCTGCCACCACCATGCTTCACCGTGGGTGATGAGCCGTCTTGGTTCTGCACCAAAGATATCTTTTAGAATTATGCCCAGTAAGTTCTACCTTGGCCTCACCAGACCAGAACACATTTTGTGACATGGTTTGGCGTGAATCAGGTGAGCTTAGATGTTTTTTTTTTCTTCTGCCTAGCCACTCTACCCCAGAGCCCAGACACGTGAAGAATATGATGCCACATGCAGGGAGTGACCAGTACTGATCAGATGTTCCTGCAGCTCCTTTGATGCTGCTGTAGGTCCCTCAGCAGCCTCCCTGATAAGGTTTCTCCTTGGCTTTTTGTCAGATGTTGAGGAACGTCCTGTTCTCGGTGATGTCACTGTGGTGCTCCATGTTCTCCTGTTGTTGATGATGGCCTTCACGGGGTTCCATGCTACATCTAATGTTCTGGAAATTCTCTTTCTTTTTTTTTTGTTTCCTAAAACATTTGTAGTTGTTTTTCACCTGAATGCTGATGGTTGATATTTCACTTTAAAGGTAGAAAAAGATCTGATATGATTTATCTCAGTGTCGTTTTATACATCACAATAACCTGTGATTTTAACAGGGGTGTGTAAACTTTTATATCTACAGTAGATAGATAGATAGATAGATAGATAGATAGATAGATAGATAGATAGATAGATAGATAGATAGATAGATAGANTGTTGCTCATTACCATAGCAACAGGACACACAAAGCGATCTGCATCATTTTTTTAAAGGCATAATTCAAATTCAAATCAGCTAGAAATAAATGTTTAAAAAAAATAAAATACAAGTTGTAAACAAATAGAACATGCTGAATTTACAGATAAATTATATAAATAAATATAAAATTCTAAAATATAAAAAAATGTACAGTATATATTAAATATTACATATCTAAATAAATAGTTTAGAAAAGTATTTACAGAACATAAAATTGTTATATATTTATCTTTATTTATCATTTTAATTTCTAACGTCACTTTATAAATTTTTCATTTTAAGTTTTTTATGACTGTTAAATTATGTAAAGTGGAATATTAAAAATCTATAAACTTGTGACAAAATTACATGATTGTAAAGGTTTGTGTAGAATATATATGCTCAGTAGATAAATGTGTAATTAATATTAATTATTATGAAACATTTATTATCATTTTAATGTATTTTTTAATTATTGCAGGATTTTATTTATTTATTTATTTATTTATTTATTTATTTAATACTTCCTTTTTTTCTGAATGGCCAGAAAATGTACTCTGATAAATTCCTTTTCATGACTTTTACTGTATAACTACAAGTGTGTATCTTTATTTATTTATTTATTATTTTATAAAAAAAAATTAATTGGAAAATAAATATCCCTGGCTATGGAGCTAAAGGGAAATGTGTCGTTATAATAAATTAATATGTACAATATAATTAAAATTAAATTAAAAGACTACTTTTGCATTAAAACTGTGAAAATATATTTTATTAAAAAAGTTTTTCTGGTTTTATTTATATTTTTACAAATGTGAATTTTGAAAAAAAATATAAGAAGAAGTGTGTAAAAGATCCATTAAAAATTAATATACAATAAATTAAATTAAACATGACTAGCACTAAAACTATGAAATATTTATTTAACTTATTTAAACAGATATAAAATATATAAAATTAGACAATCCTATTGTTATTTTTTATTATTATTTGTCTTATTTACATGATTATTTATTTTTATATTTGCTTTTTTATTGGTTAATTTTGTCACAAATAACTTTGCATACCGCAGCAGACTTTCTCTACTTACTGATATTTAAAAAAAAAAAAAAAGAAATAAAGAAATTAAAACGGAATAAAATGAAAATAAACAAAGTATAAGAGGAAATGTTGGTGGCATGTGACGTCAGGCTCGCCTCCCGGTGACGTCACTGGTCAGCTGACCGCTTTGTTTTGCAGGTCAGAAACACAACACGGAGAGAAAACGAAGAAGGGAACAGGGTGTGCTGTGCTTGTATACACAGAGAAAAACTGCGTCGGGAACAAAGACAAGTTGGAGACTGGGTTTACAGAGTGTTCTGCTGAGAAGAGGAGAAACCCAGAGAGGAATATGCCTTCAGAAAAGACGTTTAAACAAAGGAGGACCTTTGGTAAGCGGGATTATGACTAATAAACAGATCGNGGCACATTGAACGCACCACGGCAGTGTTTGCTTTCGATTTCCTTTCTTTTCTCTGCTAAAATGTCATTAATTCACTGTTCATACTGAGACGTCTAAGACATAGTTTATCTCTTTAAGGCTTCTTCGAACACTTACAGCTCTGTTTTTTACAGTATTTTAGTTATTTAAAGCCAGTTTTGTCATTTTTTTCAACAGAAGAGGAGTCAAGTGGTTCCCAGAACTAGGTCATGTCTCTAAACCAACATTAGCGACATTATCTTGGAGAATTAGCCTGATTAAGATTGATAAAACATGATCTTATCTCACATCCTATATTAGAGAACATTACACGATCAGTGTCCTGTAACATAACCAGTTAAATGTCGCAATCTCTGCTCCAGACCACAGAACACATCAGGGGACATTTCACTGCAGAATTGGGGGATGGGACATTAAAAAAGTCCCAAACAGACTGGAAAATAAACACATTCGGTTTGTTACCTTTTAAAATAAGAATTCTTACACATTCACGACATCTGTCCAACTTTCCCGAGAGCATTATCAGCCCTGGTTAAGCCAAATATCGCTCTCAGGCCTCGCTTTGTTGACCCCTGTGGCCTATTGTGCTAGCTACGAAGGCCAAGTTCCAAACCGCGTACTAGCGCACTACTTAGGGTGCCTTTAAAAACGCCATTTTGGCAGACCAGTAGCAGAGCGACCGTTGGTGACGTCACACCGAGGGTCTTTTTTTTCTAGTGCGGAAGTGCGCGGTTTGGAACAGAGCCACTGTTCTGGCAAAACAACCGGCCGCGGTCAATAAGTATTTATTTAGTTTATAATAAGCTTTTTATTTTTAAATATTAAGGTTTTAAGATTCTGACAAATTGAGGAGTTACCCCCTTAAGTGTAGAAACAAAGGAAGAAATAAAACAACAAAAAATTATGACTATAATCCCATCTTTGCATATTAAAAACATTATGTCTGTTTTGTTTACTGGATATATTTATTTATTAATTAATAATCAATATAATTGTTTTTGATCTTTACTATAAATAGCGCTTTTCGTAGGTATTTAAAATATCAGTTAGATTTAAATGGACATTATTTAGACTTTATGAATATAATATCAACTATTTGCATATTATTCACATTATTTATGTTATATTTATTTATTGGAAAGATATTTATTCCTGAACTTCAGTCCTGAACACTGTATATGAAATGTTTTATATGTGTAATATAAATAGCACTTTCCCTCGATATTTAATGTTTCTGTTACTGGACATTATTGAGACTCATTTATAAGTTAAGCTTCAAAATAGAAACTAGTTTTATGATTAATAACTAACTAACTAACTAACTAATAACTATAATAACTGTATCAATAGTTTCTTAATAGTCAAACTGATCTCTGCTTACACTGGAGACTCCTTCCATAAATATTAAATAAAAGTCTCCTTACAGGAAACGTCACCATATCATCAGTTACGCTTATTGTCTTTGTTAAATGACTTTAAATCTCTTTATAATTAGGCTTATGTTAGCAGCTATGTACTTGTTGCTATAGAAACGATAACCGATTACTGCAGGTGCTGTTATAGAAAATGAATCAACACCTTGTGACCAATCAGAACCCAGAATTCGACCGTGCCGTGGTGTGACTAGAACCAACACGGCGCTGATTGAGTCACGTGACTCGTGTCCTGACGGTGTGATGTGATGTGTTTGTGCTGCTGATGTTTCTGCAGAACAGAGAGTGGACGATGTGAGACAGATCCGAGAGCAGCATCCCAACAAAATCCCGGTAAGTCGTTCCCCGGAACACCGACAGATCAGTTACACACCATGAACGTGGTGAAGGACAAACTTCTTCATTTTTCTTTTAATATAAGGGTGACGGTGAGTCATCGAAAAGATGTACAGATCAAAAATAACAAAATAATGTCGTCTAGGTGCCGGCCGGATTTAATAAGGAAAAACAAAGAGACGAGTTTTCCTTCACATTCCCAAATCTCTGTATTTAAGGACTTTCTCTCTCAGACTGAAACGGGAATTTAAACAAATGTTTATTAAAGACCAGTGCACTTGTTTATTGAAGCAGTAAGTTACTCTAAATGCTGAATTATACTTTTTTTCCCCCAATCGCACGTATGCAACATGGCTGCCACGTGTATTCACTACTCTAGACCACTATTCACTTCTCTATACCGCTGTGCACTACTGTAGACCGCTGTGCACTACTCTAGACCACTATTCATTACTCTAGACCGCTGTGCACTACTCTAGACCGCTGTGCACTACTCTAGATCGCTGTTCACTTCTGTAGACCACTATTCATTACTCTAGACCACTATTCATTACTCTAGACCGCTGTGCACTACTGTAGACCACTATTCACTTCTCTATACCGCTGTGCACTACTCTAGACCACTATTCACCTCTCTATACCGCTGTGCACTACTGTAGACCACTATTCACTACTCTAGACGGCTGTGCACTTCTCTAGACGGCTGTGCACTACTGTAGACCACTGTGCACTTCTCTAGATCGCTGTGCACTACTGTAGACCAATATTCACTTCTCTAGACCAATATTCACTTCTCTAGACCACTGTGCACTTCTCTAGACCACTGTGCACTACTCTAGACCACTATTCATTACTCTAGACCACTATTCATTACTCTAGACCGCTGTGCACTACTGTAGACCACTATTCACTACTCTAGACCACTGTGCACTACTCTAGACCACTGTGCACTACTCTAGACCACTGTGCACTACTCTAGACCACTATTCATTACTCTAGACCACTATTCACTACTCTAGACCACTATTCACTACTCTAGACCACTATTCACTACTCTAGACCACTGTGCACTACTCTAGACCACTATTCACTACTCTAGACCACTATTCACTACTCTAGACCACTATTCACTACTCTAGACCACTGTGCACTACTCTAGACCACTATTCACTTCTCTAGACCACTATTCACTTCTCTAGACCGCTGTGCACTACTGTAGACCACTATTCACTACTCTAGACCACTATTCACTACTCTAGACCACTATTCACTACTCTAGACCACTGTGCACTACTCTAGACCACTATTCACTTCTCTAGACCACTATTCACTACTGTAGACCGCTGTGCACTACTGTAGACCAGCACTCTCATGATTGTGATTGGTAAATGGATAATGTCAGTCAAAAATTTAAAATTTTTGGAGAGAACATCGACAGTTCGGACTGGTTTTGGATGTGTGCAGTTAGTGACTGGCAGAATCGATGCAGGGTACACCCAGATTTACAGATAAGATCTCGTGTTTGCTTTTGAAAAAGCCGAGACGTGAAAGGAAAGTGAAACCGTGATTCTAATATCTCCCAGTGCCATGTAGTTTACGTGACTAAAGTTAGACAAACTGAATCACGCAGTGATTTGGACGCAGTTCTCAGTGATGAATCAGGTGAATGAAATGATTCCGTAAGGTGAGTCGTATTCGGTGTCATTAAGGCTGGTCTCGGTTAGACAAGAAATAGAAAAGTATTGTGATGTTATTCTTTGTCATATTGCCCACCACTACAAGTAAATCTCTAAGGGACACGTTGTGACTAATTCACTATTCAGTAGCTAGCTAGCTAATTAGCTAATTTGTGGGTAACATGATGAGATGGTGCGTTACATAAAACATCACGCTGTAGTTAACGGAACATCTAAATTCTACATTTGCACACCAATGGTTCTCGTTGTTCTCTAAGACACCTGATATAAAGGTGATTGCGTCCTGTGGAAAGTTTGATGGTGGCGTTAAAGAAAAGCACACTTTTAGTGAGAAAGGTGTGTGTTATCGCGCCCACATAATCACAGTCTCTTATTCACACACTCCTCAGTGGAGACACGACACACACACACACACACACACAGTTATTGAGGAAGCCACATATAGTCGTTATCTGGCTAAGTGACAGGATCAGGTAACCATCAGCTTCCCATCTGCTGCGCGGACACAAAAAAAACGCCTCCATCCATCATCCACCTGCAGTGTGTGTCTCAGTCACTCAGGGGCTCCGTCCCAAATCACCCATCTGACAGATAGCAGCAGCCTTTACGGTTTAGCCGGAGCATTCGTGATGTTTGACTTGTTGCTACGGCGATACACCTGAACACTACGCTTTTCTACTTCCTCGGCTAAAACATCGATCGGACTGAATGCAAATTTCGCTGCTTTCGACTTCGGAAGTGGGAAGTTGGATCTACGTCATTTTTTGACCTTCCGCGAGTTCACGCTACAAAGCAGGAAAACATCGACGCATTTCGCAACAGTCTGGCCAGCTAACTGATCCGCCATGTTGATTTCATGTCACATGCTGATCTCGAGCTCGAGAAGAACTTCCTGAATTTTTTCCCTAGTCATAAGGAATTTCCGAGTTGAACGCAGCATTTATTTATTTAAACTTTGACCTGTGAAATCGTGAACCTTGACATTGTGAGCCAATAGAAAACGAGAAGACGTGCCAGTGGGCTGTTTGTTCCTTACAAAATGGAGGCTGCTAATTATTAAGTAGCACTTACACCGGAACATCTATTTTAAGTAAACTTACTTCAGAGAGACGAACTCTACTCAGAGACAATAACCGACTTCGGCTTCGTTACACTGAGCTCATTACGAGCGTCGTCATGTCATACCCTACGTAGTGAGCATCTACAGTGAACAGGAAGTGTTGGAGGCTTAAATTAAGTTGATGGTTTGTGTGAATTTTGTTTGAAATGACGCTAACTCCTCCGCATGTTATCTGTTAATACGTGTTTCATTTGTAGTGTATTTTGTAATCCTGTACAAAACGTCATAACCTGCTGTCTGACTTCGGAGCACGGAAACAAAACGTTTGTCTGACGCTCTGATCTTAGCTTTTCTCGTCACGAAACACGAGCGGGGTTTAAATTAAACGAAGAAACTGAAACAGCGTGTCGTTCATCAGGGCGAATTCACTACACAAGAATTCAGCAATTAACTTCGGTTTTATAAAGAGCTTAGCTACACATAATAACTCGTTAAGTTTATTTACAATCCTGACTTCGGTTAGCTGAGCTTGTTAACGAGTGATCGATCCAAAATCACCGGCTAAATGCTAATTCCATCGACGAGCAGCTACAGATAATAGAAACGCGGCACGTTGCGTATGCCTGGCCACGCCCTCTTTTCTCAGGGATGGAGGGAGAAAATCACGACGTCTCCAATCCGTACAGAAATAAAACCACAGAGGCGCTTCCGGAACTTAATCCCGTCCAAATAGGGCTTGAGTCTGATTCTGTAAATTTTACAGACGCAAACGGATACAAACGTAGGTCATTATTTTAACTTAGAAACACTGAAGTGTGTGTTTGCATACACACAGTTTACCTTTCAGCCGGCGTGTCTAATCCTCTCGTTTCTGGGTAACGGAGAGAATAATCCTGTTTGTGTTTCACGTCGTCTTCTTTCAGGTGATCATTGAGAGGTACAAGGGCGAGAAACAGCTTCCCATCCTGGACAAGACGAAGTTTTTGGTTCCTGACCACGTGAACATGAGCGAACTCATCAAGATCATCAGGTAAAAACATGTTTACTGTAAAGTCTGTGTCAATATCTGATCTTTTCACCGTTCACCGTTCACTTTTGAGAGCACTTTGTACAAACCTTGCTCCAAAACCTTTTTTTTTATTTTATTTTATTTTATTTTTTTACATTTTTTTCCATTCTTGACCCATCGGTTCACTTCCTGCATCTCTGAAAGAAATTCTTAGTTGAGAGTTTTTCCTTGAAAGAGGATGAGCAGCGTTATTGTGTTACGACGTTGTGTATCGTGCTTAAGAAAGAAGAAGAACCTGGATGTGCCGTGGTTTAGCAACAATCTGTTTTTAAGACAAATACTTCAGCGCCTTTATAGTTTTTTCCTTTTCTCAGTAACAGGATTGCCGTCTTCTCTCATCGCAGTGAGGAAACATTTCTGCTCTCTTTAGTCTAAATTTTGTTCGATTTTATTTTGTCGTGTCGCTTTAAACCTCCTCCGCCATATTTTACACACGTTCTGATACAGGACATCTTACTGAAATACAGGATGATAAATTGCGTGAGGAATAAAACACTCCGTGTCGCGCAGTTTTAGGAAAACAATCAACAACACGGAAGCTCGGCGAAGCGGCGTGACGGTTATGACGCCGGAGCTGAATATTTCCCTGTAACGTCACGTCCTGAAGTGAAATGACGGTTAGTAGTTGCTGTAACGTACGTTAGTTCCATAGCAATAAATAGCTAAAAAGTATGGCATCGTTCTTTAATAAATAAAAATAGTAATTGCTGTGGTATGAGAGGAATAAACCACTTCAGGAAATGCTGTTACTGGGAAATAACATTAATTGTTTTTGTGTAACAGGTCATGCTTGATTTCCCCTCGGAAAATTTTCATTTTAGGAAAAAAAAATGCATGAAACCCATACTTCGTTATATTTTATGTCGAATTTTTTGAGCTTAATACCAGAGTAAGATGACTAAAATAAAGGACTGAGGTCAATGTAATATTTTATAATTATGGTGTAATGCAAATAAAACAACAACATGGATGAACTGTGAGGTTTGTTTTGCGGTTTTAAAAAATGTGTTATTCCGCGTTCGTCCACCAGGAGGCGCCTGCAGCTGAACTCTAACCAGGCCTTCTTCCTGCTGGTA
>CM074951.1:25660258-25670744 GCA_037577455.1 Pangasius macronema | reverse complement strand
ATTGTGAGCCAATAGAAAACGAGAAGACGTGCCAGTGGGCTGTTTGTTCCTTACAAAATGGAGGCTGCTAATTATTAGTAGCACTTACACCGGATTTGTCTCACTGCTTTCTCACTGCTGCTTAGCGCGCATCTGAAAAATAGCGCCTCGTTCACCTGCATACGCGAGCAGATTCTGGTACAACTGTGAGTTCATTGTTTCAGATTTGAACTGGACCTACATTTAAAGCTAACTCGCTGGTTTCCACAGACATTTTATTTTACTTCAGGTCAGAAACAGCGTAAAGAACGTAAAGAGCGTAAAGAGCGTAGCTTTACAGCGCACCACACCCAGTTTGGGGTTCAGTCCTTTTTCTCTAGAGTTCAGGAAACTCGTTCTGCTTCATAAAACCAGACACGCTATAACTGTTTGTTTAAATATCTCGTGATACGCCGGTGTGTCTAATCCTCTCGTTTCTGGGTAACGGAGAGAATAATCCTGTTTGTGTTTCACGTTGTCTTCTTTCAGGTGATCATTGAGAGGTACAAGGGCGAGAAACAGCTTCCCATTCTGGACAAGACGAAGTTTTTGGTTCCTGACCACGTGAACATGAGCGAACTCATCAAGATCATCAGGTAAAAACATGTTTACTGTAAAGTCTGTACCAATATCTGATCTTTTCACTTTTCACCGTTCACTTTTGAGAGCACTTTGTACAAACCTTGCTCCAAAACCTCTTTTTTTATTTTATTTATTTTACATTTTTTTCCATTCCTGACTCATCGGTTCACTTCCTGTATCTCTGAAAGAAATTCTTAGTTGAGAGTTTTTCCTTGAAAGAGGATGAGCAGCGTTATTGTGTCACGACATCGTGCTTAAGAAAGAAGAAGAACCTGGATGTGCCGTGGTTTAGCAACAAGCTGTTTTTAAGACAAATACTTCACGCCGATGCTGAATGTTTCCCTGTAACGTCACGTCCTGAAGTGAAATGACGGTTTATAGTTGCTGTAACGTACGTTAGTTCCACGACATTAAATTTAACAATAAATAGCTAAAGCGTATGGATTCATTCTTTAATAGATAAAAATAGTAATTGCTGTGGTATAAGAGGAATAAACCACTTCAGGAAATGCTGTTATTGGGAAATAACGTGTAACAGCACTCCCTGGTCATGCTCGATTTTCCCTCGGATAAAATTTTCATTTTAGAAAAAAAAAAATGCATGAAACCCATACTTCGTTATATTTTATGTTAAAACGAGTGAAAATTTCTGTTTAGACTTTTTTGAGCTTAATACCAGAGTAAGATGACTAAAATAAAGGACTGAGGTCAGTGTAATATTTCATAATTACGGTGTAATGCAAATAAAATAACAACATGGATGAACTGTGAGGTTTGTTTTGCGGTTTTCAAAAATGTGTTATTCCGCGTTCGTCCACCAGGAGGCGCCTGCAGCTGAACTCTAACCAGGCCTTCTTCCTGCTGGTAAACGGCCACAGCATGGTCTCCGTCTCGGCGGCCATTTCCGAGGTGTACGAGCGCGAGAGGGATGAGGACGGCTTCCTGTACATGGTCTACGCCTCTCAGGAGACGTTCGGAGCGGCCGAAGCGCAATAAACCGCCTGCTGGTTTCCGGTTCCGGACACTGATACGATCCCTCGTTCCCGTCCTCCTCACTTCCTCCCTCCTCACGCAGAAGCAGAAGCGAGAAGCTGCAGGACCGAGACAGACGTTTTGCTAAGAGCTGATTTCAGATCATTCGTTTTTAACCCAGTGTTTGTCCTTTTGTTTTCAAAACACACTTCAGCTAGCGATTAGCCTTGACCCGACGGCTAGGCTGCAAACACGTGTGTTTTCTGTCATCTTCATCAACAGCGTGTGTCAGAGGTCTGAATCAGAGTCTGATGAGATCTGATTTCTTCTTCTTCTTTTCTTTTTTTTTTTTATTTTACATTTTACGTATTTAATCGTATAGGAATTGTCGTTCACGACTCATTGTCGTGAGCGTTGCTAATGTAAGCGTATAGCGAGAGCTCTGAGGTCAGGTACAGCTCAGTTTCCGTCTAAAGCTTCACGTTTTAATTTAATTTTACTAAAATTTCTGTAGCTCTCGAGATCCAGACAAGCTCCGAGCTTTACGGTGATTTGCTAAATTTGAGCACGCAGGCTTGTGTCGAAAATATCACAATATTTTACTCGAGATTTATCCGTTTCTGCTGCATTCTGAAATAAGAAGCGAGCAACTGTGATGATAAACTATACGAATATCGCATACACAGCTAGCTAGACGCGACGATTAGGGATGCATCGGTCCGATACTAGGAATTCGCATCGTACTGATATTAATCTAAAATGCTGAACGATATCAGATTTGATTTGATACGCTTTCCGATCCTATTTACAGCAAAATCCGCAAATCCGTAACCGAATCCTCAAACCTCATGTTACAGCTACGATGATTTACATCTCTCCGTTCATGTTGCAGTTACAAACCACAACCTTACATCCTTTCACATTTAAAACAACAACAACAACAACAACAATTCTGATTTTGACCAGAAAACCAAGAGCTAAGTAGATGATGCTAGGCGTGGAGCTAACACAAAATCGTACGAATCGCAGCTAAAAACCGAAAAGGTGAAATTGTTCAAATCGACGGTGCGAAGCGTCTTTTGTAGCTAACGCTACGAATTTGAACTCTCACGCTTCACATTTTTTCAAAATTACACAGTAAACAAACGCCAGTGTATTTTACGATGTGAACTCTGAGGTAAATTTAGCAATTATCCCGTCCTCGCCATGATGTTTAACGTTACTACCACAGAACCTGCTCGTTGCCTTGGTTACGGCGAGGATTTCGGTATCGGATACGATACGTTATTCTGTACGTAAAGTGAATATGTACGGTTTGACACTTTTTTTTTTAACTTTTAATATATAGATAGATATATATATATTGATTAGCAGTCGTCTGCATATTGTCCACGATAACATGTTCCGAGTATCGTGATATATTTCTGTCATATCACCCAGCCCTAGGATCATATCGAAGAGTTAAGATAAAATCTGAAGAGGTTCGTTTTACTGTCCGATGAGAACGTCTCCACGGAAACGTAACGTTTAATGTTGTGATTAAAACGGTAGCCGATGCATCGATAGCGATACCATCAATACTGATCAACCAAATCTGCGATCTGAAAGGTTAAAGGTTTTACAATTCCGTCTTTCTTCACGTCTTTACTTTCTGTGCGTCGCTCAGATGACTAAAAACATTTTTAAAAAAAAACGTTAAAATGCCATGCTGTAAGACCGTGTATGATTGTAGAGTTGTAGCGCTGATTGTAGAGGGAAAAAAAAACAATCCTGTAAAGCGTTTAGCTAAAAAACAAACAAAAAAACGAGAAGATAAATGAAAGGGAGCCGGTTTGTGTTTGGAACACAGCCAACATCATCGCTTTTCTTCCATCGCACGCTTTTTTAGTTCTCTTAGAGCTTTATTTACGCCTTTACGAGCGCGTCACGTGTGTGTATACGTCGCTGCGTATACACAACTGTACGACAGAAACACTTTAGATGCCTTTTATCCTTTGCATTTAGCCTGAGTGTTTGTTTTTATTTAAAGAAATGTTTCCTTGTAAAAAAAAAAAAAAAAAAAGAAAAAAGAAAAAAAAAAGTTCATATGCTATTACTTCTGTGTAAGGAACAAAACAAATAACTGAATAAAAGATATTTCTTTGAAAGATGGTGTGATGAGATGTTTTAAAATGCGTACACTGTTGAATTCTGGGAAAAGTATGAATGGTAAAAGAATATTAATACAATTTACATGCTAGCTAGCTATTGCTAGCTATTACACACACACACACACACACACACACACACACACGTGGAAGTAAATCTGAAAACGAGTTTAATTCTGAAATGTCTCATTGATAACGGTATACAAAATAACTCTGAATACAAACAATCCTCTGAATTCAGCATCAAACATTAAATACAAACATGATGTCAGAAAAAAGTGACATTTTTGTTTAAAAAAAGATTCTGCCAAAAAAAAACAGACTCGTGTACAGAACTGGTATAAAGGTGACATGCAGCGCTCGCTGATGAAATGGAGGAGAAACGTGTTTGGCGGAAACGAACAGCTGAACGTTCACATTTCCTCCCAAAGTCCAGGAAATGTATTTAGCAAAATACTCAGTGAAATATCTGAGGAATTTCATCCAAAGTTCAGATTTTTTAACGCTAAATTATTTCATTTTTTATGAAGCAGTTTATTAAAGTCTTAGCTAAATAGCTAAGGAAATTTAGCAAAATCTTAGCTACATTAGCTAAGGAAATTTCATGGAAACCTTTGTTAAATCAGCTAAGGATAGCTTAGCAAAAGGATTAGCAAAATACTTGTTAAATAAGCTATGGAATTTTATCACAAATACCTTGCTAAATTTACTACGGAACTGTAGCACATTCTTTACGACATTATCTAAGGAAAGTAAGTGAAAATTCTTGCTAAATTGGCTATGAAAACAAACTATGGGAATTTAGCAAAATTCCTTGCTGTATTAACAATGGAAGTGAGCAAATTCTTCACTAAATTAGCCACGGAAATTTAGCAAAATCCTCAGTATATTTAGTGAAAATCCTTGCTAGATTAGCTAAACAAATTTAGCACTATGCTCGCTTTATTGTTTAAGGAAATTCAGCAAAAATCCTTGCTAAATTATCTAAGGATATTTAGCAAATTCTTCACTACATTATCTGAGGAAATTTTAGCAAAGTCCTAGCTACATTATTTAAGGCAATTTCAGTCACATGTTTGCTAAATTTTCTTAGCTAATTTAGGAAAGGCTTTTAACTAAGTAAAGGAATGTAGGCAACTCTGAACTAAATAAATTAAGAAATTTTCGCAAAATTCTCACTACATTAGTGAAAAACATTGAGCTAAATCCTTGCTACATTATCTAAGCAATTTCAGTGACATCTTTAGACATTTTAGCAAAGACCGTGTTAACAAGCTAAAGCAAACTGGATTATTATTAACTATTAGCCAATTATTTTCAGTGACATTTTTCCCTTAGCTAATTTAGCCAAGTTTTTGCTACCTAGCTAAAGCAACTTAGCAATGACCTTACTGATCAAATAAAGAAAATTAGTGACTAGTAACTTTATTAAATTATCTATGAAATTGAGCTAGCTTTGCTAAGTCGATTCAACAACGCCTCGCTAATTATCTAAGAATGCTTAGCTCAGGCAAAGCTAAGCCAAAGAAACTTCGAAGTTCTTGTTCAGTTAGAGGTGCTATTATCAGGCAGCCGAAGTCCTCGTTAAAGTAACTAGCAAAATTTAGTGAATTCTTCATTAAATTAGCAAAGGAATTTGAGCTATGGCGGAGGAAATGTACCGAACCGTCACGTGTTAGCTAATGAAATGAGCAAGAAGCTGGCACTTGAAATGAAAACATGTCGATGTTTTAACGCAGAACTGCCGCTGACGTCTCGCTGAATTAGCTAAGGTGCTAATTATTTAGGTTTGTGAACCTACATTCATTCAAAATGTCTCTTTTAGAAATAAAAAAAAAATCTTAGAAATATTGAAAAAAATCATGCATATGTACATCTGGAGATCTAAAATAAACCAAGACATTATTAAAATGTCGTTACAATCTCAAACATCATTCAGCATGACTCAGCGTTTTTGTTTTAGACTTTGCTGGTTACTCTCATCGCGCAGAGAGGATTTCCGCTCCAATTTGTCCAAAATGACAGATCTTAGTAGGCAGAATTGGCTAAACTGTTTAACGATAATATTGTGCGTGTTGAATATCACAGATCGGATTATTGGCACGTAGCTACTACAGAAAAACTGTAAATCTGTTTTAAAAATAAAAGTAGGCGTGGCTTTAAACACCATGACCGTAAACACTGTAGGTTTTGTAGCTGAGCAAAAATAACATGATATTAAAAAAAAAAAAAAATTCTGAAGTCATTAAAAACTATTTCAACATCCAAAAAAAAACAAAGACAGCGTAAATAGATGCAACACAAAAAAAGTCTTGTTATAAAAAGTAAAAAAAAAAACGTAGCCACTTTAAATGAAGCAACAAATCGTTCTGTCCCGTCGTGCGCCAGAGTCGAATCCGGCAGTGTTTCGTTCCACCAGGTCCGACAGGAAAGTGCGAGACTCGGCATCTTCGCACGCTATTTAGTGCATAACGCTGAGATAGAACAGGACGAGGCCGATTGAGGACCTGAGGAAGGAGCCGCTTAAAAACCCGGCGGCCATTTTAACGCAACGTTCCTCACGAGTTTTGGTGGTAGGATCATCCCTGACGTCCGGCTCGTCCCTTACAAAGCTCCTCTCCGAGAGAAAGTCCACGAGAGTCTCAAAAAAGGTTCTGTGTTCAAAGAATCGGAGAGTCCCAGCGCACACACACACACACACACACACATACACACACACACACACACACACACGTGGATGTGGGCTCTTCCTGGAAAACTTCACACACGCTGTGAGTAACGGCTAGTCACCCGAGTCCTGGCCTTCCGACTGAGGAGAATATTTGAGACGAAACATACCTGTGTATATGCATATATATATAAAATAAAATAAATTAAAAAAATTGAAATAAATAAATAAATAAATAAACAAACAAAGATGTATGTTACCGACATCAAAAAATTACTGCTATTATTAATAATAATAATAATTTAATTATTAATTAATTACTATTTAAATAAAAAATATATAATCTGGAAATATGCTATACAATTTATACAGATATATTTTATTGTAATTTTTTAAAATTATATATTACTGTTGTCTTTAAGAATATTTACACCATAATGCAGCTATTTTCATTTCTTACAACACGTCTTTAATTTTTTAAGAATTCCGTTACCTTGCTGAGCCGAATCCATCGGCGGCTGTTTGCAGTCGTGCGCCCGATGGCCGCTCAGGCCGCAGTTGTAGCAGGAAACGTTTCCCGCCTTCTTCTGCCCCGCGCCTCCGTTTCCCATGATGCCATAGGGCTGGTACACGTTAGCCCCGCCTCCTAGAAAGCCCTGCATTGGGGGAAGGACGAGGTTCTGCTGCGAGTCATGTGACAGGCTGCTGTTGTACAGGGGCGGGGCTACAATCGGGTACGAGAACGGGGAGGCGGAGCCACTTCCTGCAAGGAGCGGGCTGAAGTGGAGGAGCGGGCCGAAGGTGAACAGGGACGTACCGGAGAACGGGTGCGGGAAGTAGAACGAGCCGCATTTTCCACTGCAGCCGCACGAGGTGCACACACACGCCGTCGTACCGTTGGACTGGGCGGAGCCATAGCACGCCGTTTCCGTAGTGACGGGACTGGTGGTGGGCGGGGCTACTATGGACGCGCTGTTGGCACTGTAGGTGTTTCCGGAAACGGCCGCCATGGGAACAGCGCTGATGGGCGAGAAGGTGGGTTTGGAGGACGAGGAAAAGGAAAAGGAAGACGACGAGGAAGAGAAAGAGGACGAGGAGGAGGAAGAGGCGGGGTTTGGGTACTGAGCCAATCGGGCGTGGCCGGGCGTGGCTGAAACCTGGAAGTGTAGCGTCGGATGCGAGACGTGATGGAGGGTGTTCGAGGTTGCTGTTAGCGCCGTGCACGTTTCCGCTTCCTGATGACCTGGAGGAGGAGCTTCCACGCCCATCGCGGTGCAGAGCAGGGGTGGGCGGGGCTTGCGGGAGGCGGAGCCGAATCCTCGGCCCGGGGCCAGCAGTGGGAGGGAGGGAAGGGTTACGCTGGAGTGAGACGGACAGATGGAGGGATCGTTCTGCACCGGGAGAACCTGAGCCGTTGGTCGACTCGGACCGGAACCGGCGGTGCTGAGCAGGAAACACACACGATCTTTCTCTACACACTCCACATCGGCACCTACACACACACACACACACACACACACACACACACACACACACACACACACACACACACACAAAAGAAGATGGTCAGTAACAAGATGTAAACTAATAATTTTGATGAATTAATTATATCATATACACTATACATACCGTACATAGTAATATAAAATAAACTTTAAAAAAACACGAAGGTAACATTAAATTTTAATTAAATTAAATAAATGATCAGAAAGTTAGAATTAATTATCAGGAAAGTAACAAATAAAACAAAAATAAACAAAGTAAAATAAATATGACATTTTAACCTCGAGCTAATTAAAATGACTTTGCATCAGATCGAGCAAAATCGGCTGCAATCGTTCACTAGTGTGTATGTAACGAGGTGTGTGTGTGTGTGTGTGTGTGTGTGTGTGTGTGTGTGTGTGTCCTACGTCTGTGAGTCTCTTTCAGAGGAGTCATGGGACTGGATGGAGAACTGGAGTAACCTGATGATGAGCTGCTGTCCCTGAGAGAGGACAGAGAACCGGCCTCCACCTCCACACGCAGCTCTGCACACACACACACACACACACACACACATGCCTCGTTTGTGGTGATGATACACCAAACATGAACACTCTTTAAAATAAATGATGTAAGATTACATGATGGTTTTTAACCTGATTGTCAGATTATAAACATTATTAGGGATAGTACATTCACTAGAAAGTGTGTGTGTGTGTGTGTGTGTGTGTAAATATACCTGTGTTACTGCTGCTGCTTGAGTGTGTGTGTGTTATGGGGCCGTTGTAAGTGGAAGGCGTCACTCTCGCTACTCCACCACAGGACACGGGGAACTGAGACATCGTGTATCTCTTCTCCAACTTTTCCCTGAAAAGGAGAAGCAGCTCGTTTAAAAAAAATCTAAATACAGAATAATGTTATATTTATATAAATCTATTACTAAAATAAATAAAAGGTCGCTGAACAATAAACTTTGCGATATGGGTTTAAACTTCAGGCTTCCACACGATATGATACGATTCATTTTGTAAGGCAAGAATTCGATCTTTGACGATGCCACTGAATCCACTGCAGTGCGATACGGTACCATGAGACGATACGATATGAGAGGAGACGATACGATACGAGATGAGACGATACGATACGAGATGAGACGATACGATATGAGAGGAGACGATACAATATGATACGATACGATACAATACAAGATGACACAAAACGATACAAGTAGAGACGATACAATGCAATTCAAGATGACGTGAGACAATAGACTATGATACGAGACGACACGATACAAGACGTGGCGAGATAATACAATACAATACAATACAATACGAGATGAGCTGTCCCAAGATTAGTGGAGAGGATGAGCGATGAGACGAGGCGATACGAGATGATAGAAGATGATACTCTGATCGATATGTGACCTCACTAGCTTATTAAATTATTGACACTTTTACTGTTTATCCTTTTGCGCTAGTCATCAGTTAACGATTGTTGCCTTGAGTCATTTCAATTGTTGTCTTTTAAATCGACGCATCGATCCAAACCATCCGATCGTTCGTTACACCCTGACTATGTACTATATCAAATACTACACAAACGAACAACATACTAACGCAAAAACGGCACGTGTTCATCATCATAGTTACAAATGTACTCACATAAGCTGCATTTTATTTACAAACACCTTCCATGATGAAGGAAGCTGTACAGGTACATGTAATAATAATAATAATAATAACAAATATGCATGTTTACGGATAAACAAACTAAAAAATGATTAAAATAAGATGTAAATAATTTGACTGCATCAACAATAATTGATTCTAGTGTTTCCCGATGTGTTCTGCTTAACTGATCTAACAGATTTATTGGTTTGTGATGATCGAGCACTGTGCACTTCCATTACTGACCACTAGATGTCAGTGTGTGTGCACCGAAGCCAGCGTTCTCTCAGCAGAACTGGACTGTAACACAACCACTGAAACAGAGATGAACAAGTCTGTGCTGTTTCTAATCACTAATCGCACATTAATAATTAATATAGAGCGTCTTTATCAAATTAAAAGACTAGCCAAACAAACACGACCTTGAAAAATAATAACCTTATTAATTTGTTAAACAAAGGCCATCACTGTTGTCCAGTGTCGGTGTGAGTCGCTGGAAACGAGCCAGTAACATGCACAGAGTGAAGAGAACATCATCGTTCTCAGCCACACTCGACGACACAAACAGGAAATCCAAAGCTACAAGTGAACAAGAAGAATCCAAGATTCAACGTGATGGTTGTTACACTCGCTGATTCAAACGTCCCTCCTTAACTGATCGACTAAATCCTACTCAATTCGGATTCGTTTATGATCAAAGAGTCGATCCCACAAACCACTGGGACGCTAGTGTGAGTGTTTGTGGCTAAATAAGGAATAAAACAGTAAATTTAAAAGTGCTCAATAAACACCAGTGAAGCCGTTCCACTGGCAGCCGTACATGCCCATGCCATAACACTGCCTCCACCATGTCTGACACATGATGTGGTGTACTTTGGATCATGAGCTGTTCCTTTCTTTCACCATACTTTTCTCTTCCCATCATTCTGGTACAAGTTAATCTTGGT
>CM074951.1:25606305-25626992 GCA_037577455.1 Pangasius macronema | reverse complement strand
GGAACCTCTTAAAATAAAGCTGAAAGTCTACACTTCAATCACATCTTGATTGTTTTATTTAAAATCCATTGTGGTGGAGTATAAAGGCAAAATCACAAAAACTCTCTCGTTGTCCAAATACTTCTGGACCTAACTGTATACTTCCTCACCCAAGAAGAAATGTCCTCATTTCTGTTTTGTACAGTACTGTCACACTGGAGAATAGGGTCCCTGGTCACTCTGAAGAAAACTTGGAGCATAAATGCAACAGTAGAATTTCAACTAGAACATACAAGGCAACAGGTTTAATCAAAAGTTATAATAACATTTAGAGTACCAATTAGTACAGAACAAAAAGTTGCTTCATTTGCTTCAGAAAGTCCTTGAAGTGCATGGGCACTTGGCACTTGTGATGAAATGAGGTTTGCAAGGAAGGGGACTGTGGCAGCACTGGAGGGGCTGGTGGTGAAGGACAGAGAGGTAAGGGTATGGCAGATGGAACTAAAGGAGCACAGGGGTGCTGTGGAGCCATGGGTAATTTGGGCCACAGGGGGGAAGCCAGGGGGCTGGAGTAAGCAGGGGAATTGTTTTACAGGGTCTGTGTATTTGGGCCATGAGGGCTGGGGAAGAAGGGCTTGAGGTGATTGTAGTGAAGGGCTTAGGGCTTATTCAGTGGGGTGGCAGCTCATAAACCTAGAAATCAACAGGGAACAGTTGGTCCACGGGGTACAAGCTTGTTATTTTGGTGGGCCAGGTCATCCACCAGGACCAAATCATCTGCCTTATAAGGGGCATAGCTGAGATCGTCATACATTTGCTGGTGGTCCTGAGCCTTGCCCCTAAAAGCTGTAGCTGACTTGTAGCCTTGCAAAGGTGCGTACGCAGTGAGGAGTCATGTGCAGCTGGAGTGGTGGGGGTCCCTGAGGGGAATGTGTTACAACTGTCAAGGAGATTGTCCACTGGGACCAGGGCTTCCTGGCTATGGACCAAGAAGAAAGGGGTAAAACCCATACTACTATAATTACAGTGTGACATGGAAAGGTGGCAGTACAATTCTTTACTCAACTCGAATCAATCCGAAAAAATACATGATCAATTACTTTTTTGAGAGTGTGATTGTGTCACTCAACTGCACCATAACACTGAGTATGATAGGGTGAAGTATGTAATTTGTGGATGGAGATGAGATTGCAGAAGTGCTTTATTACATCTGATCTTATTCAAATTGCCATCTCTGATCGGAGGTTAGGGCCTCTAGAACACTATGCAGAGGAATGTATTGTTTAAATATGCAATGAGACACTAAAGCAGCACGTTGTGTCTGTAGTGGATAGAGGTTGATAAATTTTGTTTAGAGATCCACCAGTATTAAAACATATTGGTTATCCTTGGTTGAAACTGGAAGCCCTGTAATGTGTATGGGCACTATTTGAAATGGCCGGTGAGGTGAACTGGGACCCAAGGGATGCCTGAGGATGGGGAACTGGGGAGTGTCATGATTGACAGACAAGGCATCGCAGACAATGTTGGGAAATGTCTGATGACATGCAAGGCCAGTAGAAATCATGTGTAAACCTGTCCATAGTCTTAGCCAGAAGGTAATGTCTTGCAGGGTGACCAACTTCGAGCAAGAAGTTATCCCCAAGCCACTCATTCCACAATGGACCAGTCTACATAAGAGACCATTCCTTATTTTGAGGTGGGGAAACAAAGAAAGAAACTGAATGGGGTGACAGTTTTGACTTTCCTAATTGGTGGCCATCTGCCATGCTGTAGCCAATCGAACATGTGTATAAGGTCAAGAGCCTTCAGCTGTTGAATGAACAGGTCCCAGTCTGTGTGAACATGTACTGCATTTGTGGATGTGTTGCAGGAATTGGACTTGTCTGGGGTAGTTAGGAATTGAGGCAGTGTGTGGTACACTAGTCATTTGAGTTGTAACTGTAGTTGTGAGGGGCTTATGAGATGTTAGTACCATCCCAGTGATTGCCCAATCCAGTTGTGAAGATCCAGTTCAACTGCCCGACCTGCACATGTTCCAGCTTGATTTTGGTCCAGTGGGAGCTTTTTGAGACCCACTACAGGTTTGTTGTCTGTAATGAGGGTGAATGGATGGAGTGCCAAGATGTGGCAAAAGTGATGGGCAGACCAGACAATGGCAAACAATTCACGGTCAAATGTCAACCATTTCCTTTCTGACTGGCATATGCAATGATGTGTTCTCTACCAGCTATCTTTTGGGACAGGACACTCCGGATGGCATGCAGGGAGGCACCTATGTACAATAGGAATGGGACAGACAAATCTGGAAAAAAATAGGTGATCAGATCAAGGCACATTTCAGGGTGTGGAAGACTTCATCTATTTGTGAGGACCATTCAAAGGCCCACCTTGGTGAATAAGGCAGTGGAGAGGTTAAGCAATATGAGAGAACTGCTGTATGAATTGCTTATATTAGGAAAAGAAATGCTCTCAACTAGGCAGGCTGCTGTTCAGAGCCTAAGAGAATGAGTCGAATAATGGGTGTAGGGGTAGGGTGAGTGTCAGTATCAACATTATTGTGGTGGACCAACTGAGAAGGTGGAGCTGACATTTGTCCCTCATTGACAGCTTCTAGCTGGTTCCCTGACCTGAGGGTCATCATGTGTAGTGGAAAAGTGAGCATTTCATTAAGGGGGAGTGTGGTACGATTGATTGGGATGGTTATGTAAGGAAAGGAGAGGGGACGACAGATGGCCTGGCCTGAATGATGCATGCTGGAGCTGGTGTATTTGTCCATTAAACAAGCCAGACATGGGGAGTGGCTAAACTCTAATTGGGTCCACTAGATGCCAGCAACTTGGTGTGTGAGTCACTATTTATGTGCCGTGACTATGAGTGCCTTTAGTTAGCAACTGTGTTCTGAGGTCGGCAATAGCAGTGGTTAATTTAATGCTAGTGCTAGCCAGATAGCAAATGCCAACTATGTATAAAAGAAATGATATAAGGATATAACTGGGTAACAGATCATACTCATTAAAGGTTATAATCTTTACTACAGGTTGTGTGTGTGATGCCGGGAGAAGTGTATCAGATATCAGTGATATTGCTGAGTGTAGATATATCTGATAAATAAACTGCCATCTCAGTGTATAAAACATTTTCATAAGATGTATATGTACGATAAAGGAAAAAATAAACAGTGGCATCTTCCAACCTGTGGAAAGCGAGCCGTGCTACAGGCTATCATTAGCCTATGTCTTATTTCTGTGTGTGCGCTGAACGTGCGCTGAAAGAAAGAGAGAGACAGAGAGAGAGAGAGAGAGAGAGAGAGAGAGAGAAATAATAAACTGGGACTAGAAATTAGAAAAGGCATCAATTTCTACTCTCTGGGGAGAGAAAGAAAAGGAGAAAATGGTGCATGTTAGCAGAGTGTCTGTCTCTTTAAGTGTAGATAGATAGATAGATAGATAGATAGATAGATAGATAGATAGATAGATAGATAGATCCACAATTGTCATCTGTTATTAGTATTATTATTATTATTATTATTATTATTATTGGTGTCCAAGCACCAAAGCCCTATAATGATTGTATATTTTCTTTTTGTTTTTTTCCCCCTCTTTTTCTTCTTCTTCTTCTTCTTCTTCTTCTTCTTATTATTATTATTATTATTATTATTATTCCAGCTGAAGTCCTCCCACCAATTTTCATGTGTGCCACTTAAACCTTCTAGCGCCACCAACAGGCCAAATGTGGATACACATTTTTGACAGGAAATGCTCATCACACAATCATCATTCCAATTTCCTACGATTCCTTAGGTCATAACAAGGACTATACCCTGTTACAAATTTTCTTTATCATCATCAAACTTACTTAAATGTTTTTAAAACTGGGTCTCAAAACTGGTTTTAGCTGGGTATAAGACCAAAGCTTAAAGATCACCAAGAAACATTCATCATGAATCATTGGTTTTATCATTGACCCATATGACCCAAATGTCATAATTTCCACATGGCTACAGTCGATCACAAAGAGCTTGGACCCTTTACTCAATGCTTGTGGCTATATTTATTATCCGTTCATTTGAGGAAACCAGTGAACCCGGAGGAAACCCAAGCAGACACAGTGAGAACATGTGAAATTCAGCACAGACAATGACCTAAGCTCAGGATTGAATCAGAAGCTATCTACACATCTATACTTCACTCCATAATAAATCACACAGAATTGAATTTAACAGAAAGAAGGAAGAAAGAGGAGGAAGTGAAAGAGAGATTTGTATTATAGTAGTATCTGTGTCTTTAACTGGAGAGAGATGAAGAGAGAAAAAGAGAGAGGGAGGGAGAGAGGAACGAGAGAAAGAGCAATAAAGGGAGAGAGGGAGTGTTGTGTCTCTTTAAGTGGAGGTAGAGAGTCAGTGTGCGCGGGGGAGGGGAGATGAGGGGGGGTTTGGCTGTGTTGGAACAGTCCTCCTGTAATGAGCAGATCTGAGAGAGAGAGAGAGAGAGAGAGAGAGAGAGATTCAAACACACCGACAGCCGAGATAAACGATAAGAAGCAGCCGATACAAGCAAACCAGGTGCGCACTCTCCCCGGATACACATCAGAAGGGAAGGCTCTGAACCTGGATTTATCAATGATGCGCAAACACTGGATTGTGATGTGGACCTGAAAGAGCGTGAGGAGAAAGAGAGCAAGACAGATAGACCGACAGGGAGGGAGAGAGAAATAGAGAGGAAGAGAGAGAGAAAGAGAGACAGCGACCATACAACGGATTAATAATGCTGGATTGTCTGCTGACCTACTGATCCATCCATCTCCTGTTACCTAAACGACAGAATTCATACCTAGCAATCACGCGCCTCGCGTTTTTTTTCTTGATTCTTCTTTTTCTTTCATCCCTTCATCAGCAGCATCATCTGCAGCGTGTCGGGCGGGGGGTTTGGGTGCTGACGCTTGTACAACAAGACACGAGCCTCCTCCGTACACTCTTAGAAAAGACGGTTCTTGGGTTTATCTCCCTAGAGGAACCCTTAAAGCTGGAATGTAGAACCTGACAATACAAGTTGAACCCATTGAAACGCGAGAACCGTTAACCATCCAAAGAACCCTAGAGGAACCCTTTTTTCTAAGAGTGTAGAGTAGACGTGTGTAAATGCTGCACAAGTGCTTACTCCACCAAACAGGTTTCTAAAAAGGTGGAGCCTCGGAGAGCTGAGGATCGGGGCCTGAGAAGCCCTGCACATCCGAGTCGCTGCACTCGTGTCACCCGGCGCGTGATGGCTGGCGTGGGCCTTCCGCTGTGTCCATCTCCGAGACGCAGTCGCCGGAGATCTGATCGGGAATAATAACCTCACTTTCTGGGAGCAGGATGGTGTGAGAAACATCCCGTTTTATTTTTTCTTTCAGCCTGTTTTTCCGGTTTCAATTGGTGTCGTTTTGTGCAACTGTTGACTGGCAGGGATATTTCCAGTTTAAGCAAAGTCTTCCAGTCTTGCTTTCATACCCCAGAACCCCCCCACCCACCCACCCACCACCACCCACTCCTGATCTTTTCTTTCATTTCATTTTTTCTTTTTCCGAGATTTGTGGACTTTTGCCAAGCCCTATTTCATGCATGTCCACTGGGGGCAGGTTCAACTTTGACGATGGGGGGTCTTACTGTGGCGGGTGGGACGAAGGCAAAGCCCACGGCCACGGCATCTGCACGGGGCCCAAAGGCCAGGGCGAGTACGCCGGTGCGTGGAGCCATGGTTTTGAGGTCCTGGGTGTGTACACGTGGCCCAGTGGGAACACCTTCCAGGGCACGTGGGCGCAGGGCAAACGCCACGGCATCGGCATGGAGAACAAGGGCAAGTGGGTGTACAAGGGGGAGTGGACGCATGGATTTAAGGGGCGCTACGGAGTGCGCGAGAGTACCGGCGCCAGTGGCAAGTATGAGGGCACGTGGAACAATGGACTGCAGGACGGATATGGGACCGAGACCTACTCGGACGGAGGTAAGCGCAAGATTCATGTTTACCTGGATGTATTGTGTTGGCAAATATAGATAACGAGGCTGTTTTATACTACAGTCAATCATTAAAGGAATAGTTTCACCATAACATCCCCCTCCCTTATACTAAATGTAGTCAAATTCTAACATAGCAAACAAGTGTTGGAACAGCTACTAGCTATGCCAATTAACATTTCTACATTTGTACAGTTTACATAAATTAGCCAAATAAAGTTTGTTTTGTTTTTATGGAAATTATAGGTTTCCATAAATCATGTAAACAAAAAAATAATACAAATTAAATTAGGCCTATATGTACAACTGCACCTTCAGACTTTAGGTCACGCCTCCTATCGGAGCCTGATGCTCTGGAGCTTCAAGATGGAGCTACAATGGAACTCCACAAAGTCTTTTAAGGCAACACAAAAACGTAACGATGCAGATTTAATAGGCAATGCTAAACTGGAGGCATCACTTTTTAGCTACATTAGGTTTGTTAGAAAATTGTGGAAGTTACGTTTCATTTTCATCTGAAATATGGCTTTAAGGTACTGTAAATGGCCAACAGTTTGTGGACACCTGACCATCACACCCAAACGTGCTTGTTGAACATCCCATTCCAGATTTATTCCCACTTTGCATTGTCATGCTGGAACAGGTTTGGGCCTTTCAGTTCCAGTGAAGGGAAACTGTGATGCTACAGTATACAAAGATTTTCTGTACAATTGTGTGCTTCCAAGTTTGTGACAATAGTTTAGAGAAGGCCCACATCTGTGTATCAATAGCTGCGTAAGATACATAAAATGTAATATATATATATATGTATGTATTAGCAGGCTTTTTCACTAGCATCACATATCCTGATGTCAATCACCACACAATTATGTCATCACATACTGCTCTGCAGTATAATTTAGCCACATTAGCTAAGCTAGCTAAGCTAAAATTAGCAGCTAACTAACTATCTTAGCTAAAGTTAATTATCTTTCTAGCAGCAGCTTCTGATGTGCTGCTAGCAATCTTTAAACTAGTAGGCAGGTTTGCTATAAAGTAAAAACATATTAAGCAACATGTATAGTATAAAAATCTAAAAACAGAGATAAGAGAAAAGAAAGAGAAAGAGAAAGAAGAGAACGCGTAGTAAAATAAGGCTGCATTTTACTGTTCAAAATTTTAAAATATATGATTTTGAAAATAAATTAGCAACAACAGACAACTTTATTCCCTTAATGTCAGAATCTAAGACTTTATTTTCAAAATCATATCTTTTTATCTAAATAAAAAATAAATTAAACTGCATTAAATTTGACTCTGTTTTGAACTTTGTTTTCATACATTTAATTCTTTCCCTGTTTACCTCTTTCCGTGCAATCCTGTCTTATTTTTCTTCTTTTACTTAGTGAGCTGATTTCTTTTTTTTGCTCTCCGCATGTGATGAAGGAGGATAGATTTAGAGGCCCAAATTAAGGCCATTAGGAGCAGACTGCTAGTCCGCTAACCAGAGAAAGAGCAAAATTATTCATTTAGCAGAAACATAGCGTAGTGAGATCAGTCAGATTCACCCACATAAGCGAGTGTGTAACGAGGTCTCGGCACACCGATGACCCCGGAGCAGAGCGCTGAAGCGAGGGAACGTAAGTGACAGAGACTGATATGTGTGTGAGAGAGAGTATCCGGATTAGAGGCCTATTTAGCCTGAGTTTACCTAACACAAAACAGCAGGGCTTTACACAACAGCAGCAGCCTAACAACAAAACACACTCTGCTGAANCTCTGCTGAAACACCGAAACACACTCTGCTGAAACACTGAAACACACTCTGCTGAAACACCGAAACACACTCTGCTGTAACACCGAAACACACTCTGCTGAAACACTGAAACACACTCTGCTGTAACACCGAAACACACTCTGCTGAAACACCGAAACACACTCTGCTGAAACACTGAAACACACTCTGCTGTAACACTGAAACACACTCTGCTGAAACACCGAAACACACTCTGCTGAAACACCGAAACACACTCTGCTGAAACACTGAAACACACTCTGCTGAAACACTGAAACACACTCTGCTGTAACACCGAAACACACTCTGCTGTAACACCGAATCATACACTGCTGTAACACCAAAACACACTCTGCTAAAACACACTCTGCTGTAACACCAAATCATACACTGCTGTAACACCAAAACACACTCTGCTAAAACACACTCTGCTGTAACACCAAATCATACAATGCTGTAACACCAAAACACACTCTGCTGTAACACCGAATCATACACTGCTGTAACACCAAAACACACTCTGCTGTAACACCAAAACACTCTGCTGTAACACCAAAACACACTCTGCTGTAACACCGAATCATACACTGCTGTAACACTGAATCATACACTGCTGTAACACCAAAACACACTCTGCTAAAACACTGAAACACACCTCGCTGTGACACTGAAACACACTCTGCTGTAACACTGAATCATACACTGCTGTAATACCAAACACACACTCTGCTGTAACACCGAAACACAATTTGCTGTAAGACTGAATCATACACTGCTGTAACACCGAATCATACACTGCTGTAATACCAAAAACACTCTGCTGTAACACCAAAACACACTGCTAAAACACACTGTGCGGTAACGCCAGGGAAGCTTAATTACGTTTACGCCATTTGGCAGACGCCCTTATCCAGAGCAACTTACATTTATCTCATTTATACAACTGAGCAGTTGAGGGTTNGTTGAGGGTTAAGGGCCTTGCTCAAGGGCCCAGCAGTGGCAGCTTGGCAGTGCTGGGGATTGAACTCATGACCTTCCGATAAGTAGCCCAACGTCCTAACCACCAAGCTACCACTACCCTTCATAAGCCTTAATGTAAGGCTTTACATTTTTTATCATGTTAATGCTACAGTTGATCTAATCAATATCCAGAGCTATATGATATAACTTTAAAGACATCAGACTTGTTTTTGTCCAACTTCAAATAGCCCTTGAATCGGTTGTCATGGCTCCATAGTTCTTGGGTGATATTGAACTTACTGTTAGTTCGGGATAATCGTCTCATTTTCTTGACCTCCATGGCTTCTTCCATTTTCTTCAAAGAATGGCCAAAGATTTTTTTTGTTTGAGATTTAGAGACATGCAGAACGGGCTAGCTGTGTCTTGATTAGCACGTAGCACTGCTTCGACCTTGCAAACAAAGCTCACAGAACAGAACAGAACAGAGTTTTAAAATATTGTGGATTATTTAAGGCTCAATTACACATTACAGTCTTCTATAACTGGACAGTGGCTATTATGCTGTCCAGCTAAAGGTCAGTTCACACTGAAAGTGTCACTGAGGGATGTTTTACTTGTCTATTTCACACATGTTTCCTGAAACAGACACCTTTACATTTTAACCAACATTTCGTTCCACGGCAACTTTATTAGACACGCAAGAATGCAACGCTGAACGTCCTGTTGCATGTTTCTGCCCTAAAGCTTAAAGCAAAAATGCCCCTGAGGTCCATTTACATCACAAACGCTCCCACTGTCTCTCTGCTGAGAACCTGATATAAAATCGTCTACGCCAGTGTTGCACCAGCATTCTGTTGACATTTAGAACAATGACAGCCAAAGACATAATAAAGACCTGGATGAACAGAAACATTTACTGATAAGTGCACTGAAAGATCGTAGCATCGCTACAACGGCAGATTATCATGTGAGAAACAGCCAAAATTTCCCACAACTCTGAGAAACTAGCCTGCTATTTTGGATGAATGTAACATGCTGCTGTCCTGACGTCTCTTTAAATAAAGCTTCAGCGCGTTCCCAATGCAGCAGCCTGCTTTCCTTACCAGGAAAAGAAAATCAAGGCTAATTACACCCATCTTATTCAAGCTAAACTGGCGCAGGGGTGGAAAAGTACTGAGAAATTGTACTTAAGTAAAATTACGGGGACTGTGTCAAGTAAAAATAGATAAAGATAAAAATGGACTTGTATGAAAGTCAAAACGTGGCGACATTTAAACATAGTCGAGTATTTAAGATGAAAAATGAGCAATCCAGATTTATTTATTCATTTGAATCTTCAGCTTGGAATCCTTCGCTGGACAGCGATCCTGGACGGGTTTATTCTCGGCACCGTCGAGTAAGATGACGTGAACAATCTTTCCATCGTGAGGGAAAGTCATAAGAATGCAGACGAAATCGTTTTACTCGGCGTCTACGCACTTCCAGTTTTTTAGTACCGTTGTGTGGGGTTTTGTTCGACATTGGCGCGAATTTGATTTTTAAAAAATGTAAAATAACGAGTAATTTGAAGATCAAAATGGAATTGTAAGAAGTAGGAGTAAGAAGTGTGTTATTTTCTTCTTGTAAATTCACTTGAGTAAGAGTACAAGAGTTTTCAATTTCAGTAATATTGAGTAAAATACATATCTACCAACATAATACTCAGGTAAAGCGTAAAGCTCTGAATGATGTTTCACTCCAGCATGTCTTGCTGATTTCCTGAAGCAGTATAACCCATCCCGAGCACTTCGCTCAGCTGAGACAGGACTCGTCATGAATTCCCTCTCTTGTCTTGTCTCCACCCGTCCTGTGTATGTTCCCCATTCTTCACCTGCTTTCAGTTCATCCTTGATTAGTTTGTCTGTTTATATATGTTGTGTCTTAGTCTTGGTGAAAAGCCTTCAACCTTTGCTTCTGTGTTTTCTTGTTTCTTGTTGTTTCTTCCTGGTTATGACCCTCGATGTCATGACATGTGTTTCTCATGTGTGAATACGGATTCTCTCTTTTCCTTTCTGCCTGAGAATCTATCAGGAATTTTATTTAGGAATCAGGCTGATATTAGCCAAAATGTTCTCCACTTATTATTATGGATTAGCACTAAAAGGCAGGAAGTGCCGTTTCGCTAAGCTAACACTTTCATGTGGTGTAACGCTAGAAGATAATCTAAGCGGCGGTCTAACCTGCAATGATCAGACACGCTGTATACACACATCTCATAGAAACTCTGAGTGTTTATACCAGAGAGAAACCGAAAGCTTACAAGTCTCTTAATGCTTTGTGGACACATTCAGGATGTAGAACCTTGTAAACAAAGTTGAACAAGGTTAGCGAGCTCAACATGTCCATAATAGGTATCTAGCATTAGATAGCTAGTTTACTGATGTAGGTTTCAGGCGAGCTACGTAGGGTTTGTTACAGCAATATAAATGATAATATAAATTAGCTAACTAGCAAGAAGTATCAGCTAATACTTAGCTAACTAGCAAGAAGTCTGTGTGTTGTGTGTGTGTGTGTGTGTGTGTGTTTATTTTTTTAAAATAACAGTTGTGAAATTCAGCTGAGACTAAGTTGCATAAAGCTGAACCTGCACTTAGCAACAGCAAAGCAAACAAAGCATCATCTCTCTCTATCTTCCTCTTTCTCTCTGCCTCTTTATTTCTATCGCTCACTCACTGTGTGTGTGTGTGTGTGTTTGTGTGTGTGTGTGTGTGTGTGTGTGTGTGTGGTACAGTAAGTTGCTGTGGAAACCCACACCGTCTCCCGCAGCAGGTCAGCATGTCACTGGGGACTTGACGCTCCCTCGCTCCGATTGGCCAGCTGACTCCGCTAATGGTGTTTACCTGCATGGCCCTAATCTGCACAGCTTAATCACCTCCACAGGAGAGAGAGAGAGAGAGAGAGAGAGAGAGAGAGAGAGAGACTGACAAGATAGCAGAGAAAGAGAGAGAGAAAAGAGAGAAAGAGACTGGGAGACTGGAAGATAGCAGATAGAGAAAAAAACAGACAGGGAAAGAGACAGGGAAGAGAGAGAGAGAGAGAGAGAGAGAGAGAGAGAGAGACAAAGAGAGGCAGAGAAAAACAGACAGGAAAGGAGACAGACAGAGAGAAAAAGAGAGACAGAGACAGGGGCAGAGAAAAACAGACAGGGAATGAGACACACAGAAAGAGAGAGAGGGAGAGAGAGAGAGAGAGAGAGAGAGATGGTGTGATGAAGCAGAGTTACTGTTACCACAATGAAGTAGATTTTTTGGCATGTCATACTTTTTATCCCATTATAGTTACATAGTTATAGTTTACTGAGAAACCGCAAAGTGTAAACTCCTCTGTCCTGAAGATGTCGGAAAACTTAAAGTTACAGCTTCACCTCTGACACTGGAGACTCCTTCCATCAGTGTTACGTAAATAAACATCTCCTTACCGAAAACTTCACCATATCAACAATTATTATTATTATTATTATTATTATTAATATTATTATTATTATTATTATTAAGTCCATGTATTATTAGTGGAGCGTCTGCCGTACCGGTCGCTGTGAATGAGCTGTTACTATAGAAACTGTCTGTTAGAAATTAAAAGGTATTAATATAAAAATATATTAATATAAAATATAAAAATACTTCGGTTTTTGTAGACAGGGAAGAAAGACACGTCTTTGTGATATGATGTTTTTGTCTAATCGTCCCACCCTGAGCTGTGCGCTCTCTGTCTGTCTCCACACACACACACATACACACACACACACACACACACACACACACGCACACACGCACGCACGATTACTTTGGACTAAAAGTGCTGACTTGTTGAAAAAGGCAGAGATGAATAATTCATGGAGCGAGTGGATTAGAAGGCACTTTGCGCTCTGCAGGAGTCTCAGTCCTCACCTGCGTGAGTTTCTCTCTCTGTAGGAGACGCAGTGTTAAAAGCGCTCACTCACTCCACCACCACGACCGAAGGAAAGAAAGAAACACCACACACTCTGAATACAGACTTCTTCAGCCTCGCTAGCACTGAATGCAGGTTTTTTAAATAACGACTGTAAATCGGCCTCCAGAAGAAAGGAGGAGAGGAGAAGAGGAGAGAAGCTCACTCACTCTCTCAGTCTCTCACTCACACACTCACTCACTCACACACTCACTCTCTCACTCACTCACACACTCACTCATTCACTCACTCACACACTCACTCACACACTCACTCATTCACTCACTCATTCACTCACTCACACACTCACTCTCTCACTCACTCACTCACACACTCACTCATTCACTCACTCACACACTCACTCTCTCTCTCACTCACACACTCACTCATTCACTCACACACACACTCACTCTCTCACACACTCACTCTCTCACTCACTCACACACTCACTCACTCACACACTCACTCATTCACTCACTCACTCACTCATTCGCTCACTCACACACTCACTCGTTCACTCACACACACTCATTCACTCACTCACACACTCACTCGTTCACTCACTCACACACTCACTCATTCACTCACTCACTCATTCACTCACTCTCTCACTCACTCACTCATGCAAACTTTCACTCACTCACACACTCTCATTCAGTCACACACTCATGCACTCACTCTCGTTCACTCTCTCACTCACTCACTCTCATTCAATCTCTCACTTACACACTCACTCATTCAAACATTCTCTCACTCGCTCTCTCACTCACACACTGATACACACTCACTCACTCACTCACTCACACACTGGCACACACTTACTCACTCATTCACTCACACACTTACACACACTCACTCACACACACTCACAATGCATTCACTCACAGATTCACACATTCAAACATTCACTCACTCACTCTCTCACTCACACACTGATACACACTCATTCACTCACACACTGGCACTCACTTACTCACTCATTCACTCACACACACATTCTAACATTCACTCACTCACACACACTCACAATGCGTTCACTCACACACTCACACATTCAAATCTAGCCATGGGGGTCAATGCGAATCGTCAAGAAGACACACTCACACATTCAAACATTCACACACTTACACACACTCAGTTACACACTCACTCTCATACACATTCAAACAATTACTCACTCACACACTCACAATACGTTCACTCACACACTCACACATTCAAACATTCACACACTTACACACACTCACTTACACACTCACTCTCATACACATTCAAACATTTACTCACTCACACACACTCGCGCACTTACAACACATTTACTCACACACATTCAAACATTAAAGCACTCACACATTCATTCACTCACTCACACACTGACACACAGTCACTCACTCATTCATTCACTCACGCGCACACACACACACACACACACACACACACACACACACACATTCTCTCACACACAGACACTCAATCACTCTCACACTCACTCAGGTTATTTCTGTTTAAACGCATTGTTTGGTTTATATTTACGCCCTATGAGCAGAGAAGGCTATTATAACTAAAAAAAACAAAAACAAAAACAAAAACAAACACGTTATTACCTGTTCTTTGATTTTGTTCTGAACAGATTCCAGGTAAAGATGGGGAACGATGGAGCAGGGAGGGAAAAATATCGTTTCTGTTCCGAACAAACCAAAGTGAGAAATAAACCGTTTCTAATCATTTCTAATTCTCACTGGCTTCATGGCATTTTCTCTGCGAAGGCCGAACAGCAGAGTTGTACTAACAGTCCTGTCGTCTGTCCTTGTGCGTTTAGTCTATCAGTTTTTACTCTCTCTTCTCTTCCAAAGGCATTTCACAGGGAAAAATTATGACAGAGTAAATAATCCTGAGTTTATATTAAAGCGCTCGTTCTAACACGCTGTCGTTTCTCCAGTAACGGCTCGTTTACTCGTAAATAAACAGGTTACAAACTCGTGCAGTTGTTGACATGGTGACGTTTTCTCTAAGGAGACATTTATTTAATATTGATGGAAGGAGTCTCCAGTGTCAGTGCTTTGTAACAGTCAGAGGTGAAGCCGTGAGTTCTCCGACATCTCCAGGACAGCGGAGTTTACGCTTTTTCTCAGTAACATGACAATGAATAGCTAATTATTATGATTTATGACATGACCTTTGATCTTTCATGCTCGTTATCCACACAGAGAGTCACATCATTTCTCCATGAGTATTTTTCTTGCGTGTGTGTGTGTGTGTGTGTGTGTGTGTGTGTGTGTGTATGGGTGTCTTTTTCCCCACAGGTTCATTTCCTGCTAAATTCAATCAGATGTTCAGTGATTCTCAGAAGCGCTTTGCTAGGAGCTGATTATAATTCGCGCTCGGGTCGCTCGTCACACACGTCCTTATTATCATTATCAGTGTACGCTCGGTGCGGGGAATCTCAATGTCATTTCAGCTAACTTGAAAGAGGGAGCATCTTACTCACGCTATCGGACGAGTCAGCCATGATTCTGTCTTTCTCTCTCTTTCTCTCTCTTTCTCTCTTACTAATAGCATGAATTTGATATTCAGTAAGTAAGTACGTAACCTTTATCTAACTAGAATAAAGACTCATTGACATAAAATCTCTTTTACAAGAATGACCTGGCAAAGAAGGCAGCGAAAGCCACAACAACAATTAAGCAAACAAACAAACAACAACAACAACAACAAAATAAACACCAGATGGAAAGAATTGGTGGAAAACTAAAAACGAATCAAAAGAAATAGAAAAATACACGGCAGAAGCAATATCGGTACGGTCATTGGTATATTCAGGAAATTAATGTTTGTGTTTTTAATATTCATAAATAAATTCACCGCTATCGGTTGCGTAACGTCTGTTACTTCGACTGTTAGCTCTGTAACCGTCACTCATGGTCCGAAATAACCTCGCAGGTGTCACCCAATTACGATCACATTTAAAATGAGGGTCTTTTCTGTTAGTTGTCGTTCATCGCTGTTACGACATGATGTTATTCAGCACTCGGTGACGTTAGGCTAGCGACACTGTGAGGAGAGAAAGCGTGCACGTAACTCATAGGTATATTTATAGCTACATTTGTGATGGTTGTAAACACACTGCTGCACCTCTGTGCCGTCTCTGTGCCGTCTCTGTGCAGCCTCTGTGCAGCCTCTGTGCAGTCTCTGTGCAGCCTCTGTGCAGCCTCTGTGCCGTCTCTGTGCAGTCTCTGTGCAGCCTCTGTGCAGCCTCTGTGCCGTCTCTGTGCAGTCTCTGTCCTGTCTCTGTGCCGTCTCTGTGCCGTCTCTGTGCAGTCTCTGTGCTGTCTCTGTGCCGTCTCTGTGCAGCCTCTGTGCCGTCTCTGTGCAGTCTCTGTCCTGTCTCTGTGCCGTCTCTGTGCAGTCTCTGTGCAGTCTCTGTGCAGTCTCTGTGCAGCCTCTGTGCAGTCTTTGTGCAGCCTCTGTGCAGTCTCTGTGCAGCCTCTGTGCCGTCTCTGTGCAGTCTCTGTGCAGCCTCTGTGCCGTCTCTGTGCAGTCTCTGTGCAGTCTCTGTGCAGTCTCTGTGCAGCCTCTGTGCCGTCTCTGTGCAGTCTCTGTGCAGCCTCCGTGCAGTCTCTGTGCAGTCTCTGTGCAGCCTCCGTGCAGTCTCCGTGCAGTCTCCGTGCAGCCTCCGCGCAGCCTCCGCGCAGCCTCTGCGCAGCCTCTGCGCCGCCTCTGTGCAGTCTCTGTGCAGCCTCCGCGCAGTCTCTGCGCAGCCTCTGCGCAGCCTCTGTGCCGCCTCTGTGCAGCCTCTGTGCAGTCTCTGTGCCGTCTCTGTGCAGCCTCTGTGCCGTCTCTGTGCAGTCTCTGTGCTGTCTCTGTGCAGCCTCTGTGCCGTCTCTGTGCAGCCTCCGTGCAGTCTCTGTGCAGTCTCTGTGCCGTCTCTGTGCAGCCTCTGTGCAGTCTCTGTGCAGTCTCTGTGCTGTCTCTGTGCAGCCTCTGTGCCGTCTCTGTGCAGTCTCTGTGCAGTGTAGAACAGAATTACGGCAAATTGCAGCGAAAACAAAGTATATTCTTTTAAAAGATATTTCAATGCCTTTCAATAATACTACTAATACTAATACTACTAATAATAATGATAATAATATGCAAGCTAACGCGTGTGTTGTTGTCATTAGCATGTAACATTTTTACATTTTTAATTTCAAGCTACAGTGTGTCCCAGAAATCTCCTTACATTAACACCTTTTAGTAAAAATGTAACTTTATTTACAAACCATGTCTGGGTAAACACACACACACACACACACACACAGAGTCGTCTCTCCCACTCACGATGAGCTCGTGTTAGCACACCTGCTTCCAGGTCCAGCCATGGGAATGATTTCAGTACACTCGTCTTTTGTCAAAGACGTTCTTAAAGACTATCTAGGTATGAAAACTTTTGGAAGACCTTTTGCTAAAATGTGTTCCTTCCCCCTCTGTACTGAGACTTCTGGGACACCCGGTAGTTTGAGATCATTTTTCTAATCTTAAGCTTTTTATTTCTAAAAAGAAGCGTATGCAAATAGAAGAAAACGTAAAGCTTGAAATGTGTAAATTCATCTAAAACCAGGCTGAATAATAAGAATTATCAGATAAATGTGCCCATATATTCACGATTTTACACTTACCAACATTTCATTTATTTTTTTGTAGCGTACTTTCAGCTGTTTTTATTTCTCCTAGTTATAATGTACTGTTATTAAACGGATGTATGTTTCATCTATAAACATGCTAGCTGCCCTTTTAGCCTTTTAGCGTAAAAAACAGCGCAAAGGATCTCGAGAGCGAAACGTCTCGAACTGCACACGCGATCTCATCCGATTTTCACACACACACATCACAGATCACTCACACGGGGTGGAATGAATGAAATCCACGCTTTAGAGGTGTTCTTTCAGTGCGGTAAAGGTTAACTCCTGATTGTAGGTGTTCATTCAACACGAAACATGAGCAGGAGCTGAGCAGTGTGTCACGTCGCAGGTAGAACCTGAAGGGTCGAGCTGCTAATCCGTCACTGTAAGAGTGCATCTGACACTGTGACTGTTAATTAGGCAGTGGGGGATTTTACAGTGTGTGTGTGTGTGTTGTTGTTGTTGTTGTTGTTGTTGTTGTTGTCAGTCAGAAAGTTTACTCCCCCAGTGCTGTCGAACGTGACCTCATTCAGCAGGGTGACGTACATGAGGGACGTCTGTGTGTTCCTGTTTCACCGATATTACACTCTTACTGCAGCTGAGAACACACACACATGCGCACACAAACACACACACGTGCACACACACACACGCACACACACACACACACACACACACATGCACGTCAGACCTGTGACGACAGGAAAGCAAGGAGCGCTTATAATATGATTTTTTTTATTCATATAATTCTACTGAATCAGTTAAGTGCATAATGTTTGTAATCACTTTCACTCCTCTTTCACTCCTCTTTCACTCCTCTGTCACTCCTCTTTCACTCCTCTGTCACTCCTCTTTCACTCCTCTGTCACTCCTCTTTCACTCCTCTGTCACTCCTCTGTCACTCCTCTTTCACTCCTCTGTCCATTATTTATTTTTTTTTCCAAAAATTTTTTTTTTAAAGTTATAATTTATAATATGGAATCAACTGAATTTAATTCATTCTTATAAGTTTGAATTAGCTCATCTAGTTTGGAACAGAGTGCACACTAACGAATTAACATCCACACTAACGAATTAACATCCACACTAACGAATTAACATCCACACTAACGAATTAACATCTACACTGTAGAATTAACATCTACACTAACGAATTAACATCCACACTAACGAATTAACATCTACACTAACGAATTAACATCTACACTGTAGAATTAACATCTACACTAACGAATTAACATCTACACTGTAGAATTAACATCTACTCTAATGAATTAATATCTACACTAATGAATTAACATCCACACTAATGAATTAACATCTACTCTAACGAATTAACATCTACATTGTAGAATTNCTAATGAATTAACATCTACACTGTAGAATTAACATCTACACTAATGAATTAACATCTACACTGTAGAATTAACATCTACACTAACGAAGTAACATCTGGACTAATTATCTACACTGTACTATATTATATAACAACGAATTCATTATTCATCGCGTTCATCCGTCATATACATTAATTATATTCATTAATTGATTAATGAGTGAATTAACATTTGCACTGCAGAATCAACATCTAAACTGTAGAATTAACATCTACACTAATGAATTAACATCTACACTAATGAATTAACATCTACACTGTAGAATCAACATCTTTACTATAGAATTAACATCTGCATTAACATCTGCATGTACGGCAGCCCGCTCCTGACGCGACTCTGAGTAAATATCCCGTTGTTTAGAGGATAGTTCACTATAATGTACTTAAATCTTACATCATACCACATCGCCTCCTCCAAGCTGTCACAGTTTCAGCCCTTTTCAGATGAATAAATATTTTCTTCTATAAATAACAGTTTGAAAGAGAGGGATTATACGAGAGAAAAGAGAATAAATAACTAAAAGGAAGAGTAGAAATGGATGCCTGCAGTCATGGAGTGTGTAGGATTATGCGCTTAATAACGGTTCCTAATGGGGTCCGGTGCTTAAAGAACGACGTTCGGCTTTTCGTCTTTTCATGCATGAACATGAGAACATGAGAAGATGAGAACATGCGCTACATCGCAGACTCGATCACGCAGCTGTGTTTAAGAGTGCAGAGCTCCGCGACCGAACACACACTGCTCTGATCCTATCTCTGTAAGATTAGTTCCACTAAATGAAGGAGATTATTCTGGAGCTCGTTGTGGCTTTTCTTTTCCGTACTATCAGTGGAACTGAGGCTCCATAAAACCATTAGCCTAATAATATTTAACGATAAAAAACAAAAAACTAAACAGTAACCATTTACCAACTGTATTCATCAATACAATGATAAATTATATAAGTTATTTCTAAATAATTACAAACTGACTGGAAGCAGCTGATTCAATCTTAAGGTTTTATACTAAATATCTAAAATCGTAAAACATTTTTTACAGATTTTTCTGTCCAGCTTTTTGCGTGTTCGTTTTTTTATATTTATTTTTGTAAGTAAAAAAGTTTTCAGATTTTTCTGTACAGATTTTTCTGTTTATTTTTATAAACAAAAAATTATATTTTAAATGTAAATTAAATAAAAAATTTAAATGCAAAATTAAATTAAATTAAATGTAAAAATATATTTATTTTTGTTAAGCTTCTTGTTTTTTTTTTGTCCTGAACCTACACATTAACTCACAAGAAATTTCAAACATCAAATTAATTTGCAAAATTATTTACAATTTTTTTTTAAAAGCTACTGGTTGTGATTGCATAAGTATTCACCCATTTTTCTCCTCAATAAAACAGTTTAAAGTTTACTGTGAACTGCTGCAGAATCATCTGAAACTCCACCGTCCAGCTGAGTTTTTGCAGTTGCCGCTGCCATCAAGCAGTTCCTGACTGCACAGCTGATAATATAATTACACCCTACTGTACTCTCTTTCCTAATTCTCATTTTCTTGTTTTTAGGCTGCTGGTTCTGGGCAAGTGTTTATTACAATTTCTTAAGAATCATGAGCAGGGAAAAATGAGAACATTAGGATTTTATTAAGGTGTTTTAGAACTTACAAAATTAGCCAACTTGAATAAGATAAAAAGTTATTTGGTTATTTAATGATTGACAGGTTCATTAACATCCGGTTAGGTTCGGAAGTATTTGGACAAAGACGGAATTTTTGTGATTTTGCCTTTATACACCACCACAATGGATTTGAAAAAAATAAATAAAACAATCAAGATGTGATTGAAGTGTCGACTTTCAGCTTTATTTTAAGAGGTTCCACAAAAATATGGCATTTACCACCATTTAGGAATTACAGCCATTTTCAGCAAAGTGCCTCCATTTTCAGGGGCTCAAAGGTATTTGGTCAAAGTGACA
>CM074951.1:25591869-25606205 GCA_037577455.1 Pangasius macronema | reverse complement strand
AAGAAGAAGAAGACTTACTGTTTATTTGTGGATCTGGTTTTGCTTTTGTGGAACTCGTGCTATTTATTCGTAAATTACGCAGCAAATACGGTATGTCCTTGTACTGGAGACTCCTTCCATAAATGTTAAACTTCACCACATCAGTGATTTTTTTTAAATCTGTTTATATCTGTTTATGAGTCCCTGTGAATGAGCTGTTACTGTAGAAATAATAACGTATTAGAACGAGTGCATTAATATAAACCTGTGACTGCTGTCAGAGCTGCTGTTATAGAGAATTCATCAACATCTTCAGATTCAGACCAATCAGATTTGAGAACTCAACTAGGGCAGTGCATATTTACAACACTTAACTTCTGTTAAGTGCATAAACTCAAGATTAAATGCCTGGATTCTTCTTCTTGAAGTTATGCACAGAAGCTGAGTGTGATTTGGATAAATGGAGCTGAATGAGGCTGGTATGGATCGCTGGTGTATCAGCACAGTGGCAGATGTGTGTGTCGATGTGTGACAGCAGGGGCTCGATCAATAACATGTGAGAAGGCTGCAGATTGCGTAGCTTGTGCGTGTTTCTGTGTATGAGTGTGTTTGAACCGAATCTGATTTGTGTAACGTAACAGTGAGGCTTCATTTCGAATGGATCGTCTTCGTTTCGCTTCGTGTCTGAAGGATCGTTTTAGCATGACTCATCACAGCAATATTGTTTTTTTTTTTTTTTTTGGGTCACAGCTAATAAGTTGCTAGCTGTCAGCAGGGAGGAGGGTTCACGCTGGATACCGAGAGAGATTTCCGCATTACGCCGACAGGGTTTTGGCGACCTGCCGAAGAAAAATCCGGAAGCGATGAGGACTAAACAGAAATCTGAAATCTGAATCTCTCTCTTTCTCTCTCTCTTTGACAACATTTCACTAGATATTTGCATTACTGTAATATAAATATGTATGAATTAAGGGTGTGATGATATATCAGTACATAAATATAACAATTTTATTGTGTGTATTCGTCTACACTCAGTTTTTAAATGCTTATCCTATCTTACAGACTCATTCCGAATATAAAGATCGGGTCAGATTTGTTAACGTAGCATGAAAGTCACGGTTTTCTATCTAAGATAGACGTTCTAAGTAGTTCTGGGGGCGGAGCACAGTTTGTGATGTCACTAAATATCACATGACTTGGAAAGCTTTAGGTAGCTGGCTAACTTAGCTACTGTGAAAGTATGGTTGTTATGGTAACATTATGAAAATAATGATCACAAACGAAGACACGCTGAAATTCAAACTAGCTTCCAAACTGTTAATTAGCTGACTAGCTACGTGCTAAAATTTCCCAGGTACAGAACAAGTGTTACACTGTGAAGCTGATTATTTTCCTATATCGGCACATCCCCGCCCAAGTGTTTTATTCCTCGGATACCACAGCAATTTTCCAACGATTACAACTTTTAATTTATTAAATAACTTTTTATCTGTTTATAGCTACAGCTAATGTTATGGAACATCCAGCCTCTGTTCTTTCTCTTTCTAGAAGGTATTAAGACCTAAAAAAAAAACTGTTACAAAGCACTGACACTGGAGACTCCTTCCATAAGTCCCTGTGAATGGGTTGTTACTATAGAAACGACACTGGGTAAGAACGAGTGCATTAATATAAATTAACAGCGCTGTGGTGTAAATGGCATTGAAAGTCAGTCGTGTGTGTGTGTGTGTGTGTGTGTGTGTGTGTGTGTGTGTGTGTGTGTAAACGTGCAGAGGTATGCATGCGCTATATCTAGATCATCACTCACCCTTCAAATCCCATTGACCTCGTTTTCAGAGCGAGTGATTACACGCTAACCCTGCTGATCTGCTCACTGCTTAGCCATGTTCTGTCCCGTGATCATTTTATAACAACACTGATAGTTTATTATATATTTCAAATTTCCCTTCGTAAACAGGATTGGTAGAAGCGAAGCCCTCAGGAATCCCCACTCGATGAGTGTAGATTTGTTTAAAAATGAGCACACGGTACATGATTAAACAGTCTTCTGCTCTGTAAAGTTTGTAAGAACAGAGTTTTTTTTTTCTTCTGGTCATGGTCGGGTGACTCGGCAGTCTATAATCAAACATGACTCACACCTTAATAAATAAATGTGCTGTACACACATCCTGAAGAGTGACACATTAAATACATCGCATGTCACCTCAAATGACCCTGAAACTCATTTTATATTTTACTCTCTCTCTCTCTCTCTCTCTCTCTCTCTCTCTCTCTCTCTGTGTGTGTGTGTGTGTGTGTGTGTGTGTGTGTGTGAATGGGGAAAAAAAGAATAACATTTTTCCACATAATGTAGTAAAGTATTACAAATTAAATAAACTACCTATAAAGTAATACAATACAAAAAAAATTAAATTATTCATTTATTATATTATGAGTTTTTGTGCCGAGATCCTGAATGACAGATGCTAGTTTCCGTGGATTAATCCCGTGCACAAATGCTGCGGGTGATTTAAAAAGATACTTTAATTAATATTTTAATTAATTTTCAAAAATAGCTGTTTTTATTACAAATGTTATTTATATTATTACATTATTGTCATTTATGGCTGTCAGGGTTTCATGCTAGGCTGAGGGGATGGAAGAAAGCTGTTGCTTCTTTCATTTCTGCATTACATGCTAATGCTAATACAACTGATGCTAGGCGCTAATGTTGCTAATGCTCAGTCACAGCTAGCAGGAGCTGGTTTATTAGCATTATATATAGAAGTATTGACAATTGTACACTATGTGATTTAGTACATTACATTGGAAAAATTCAGTGAACGAAGCGTCTGTGCATAAAATAAAACCGTAATAAAAATCTGACATATTTCTTGAAGAGACATTGGTGCTAAATGCTAATGTTGCTTCATTTTTAGCTGTTCATGTCTGTTAGCATTATGCAATAACAAAACAGACTCTTAATAGCTTTGTTTCTTCATATGATGCAATAGAAAAACCAAAAAATGGCTCTAAAATGGAACATCACATGTGGAATCGATGTTCCCAATATCAGATAGAATCAGCTGGGCTGTGTTTTCTGTAGAATGCCTTCCCAATCCTATTGATTCTGTGTGAATCTAAAAACTCAGACCTTTAGAAGAGCCCAAGGATCCTAAAATTTGGTCCTTGATTTTTAAAGCATGCCAAAAAAAAGCATGCCAATTCAGAACATCGAAAATTTACCACCAGGAGAAAAACATCCAAGGTTTTAAGTTCAAAAGTTGCATGAATATTAACACCTTGAAAGTTCCTGGTATTCAGAGTCGGGTTACGCACATGCTTAACTCGCTTTTCTGGGCTCTCTATACGGAATATTAAAATCACCTGTGTGTAGTTCAGGCCTTTGAGGTTGCTAAATTTTTCTTTTTTTCAGTAGAGGCATCTGTGACCAATGCCTTTAAACACAAACACTCACCTTTAAACCTGACAAAACTCAGGGATACAAAATGCATACTGTTTCCCTTTGCACATTTTCCTCCCTTTGCTGTTAAATGAAATACAATGCATAAAAGCAAGAGACAATTTAAAATGAAAAATAAAAAGACTAATACGATGATATATCAAAGACAAGATGGAAATCACTGCAATAAATCTAATAGGAGTCTAGTATGTTGTCAGTATATTACTTCTTAAATCGTCCTTGCTGTAATTATAACTGGTTTAAGTTGACAAAATGGCTTCCACACTCATTATTCAGCAGCGCATAGAATAGCACTTGATCCAGCAAAGACTATTTTGCATTTTATTTTTATATATCATGCACGGACAGTTACTCGTGTGCACGAATTAATGAAGCCACAAGACACTAAATCGAGGTCATGAAATCGTAATATGTGTACGAGATGTAGGAGATTTTTAATTTGTGAGTTTGATGTAATATTTATGTATTTAATATTCTCCTCAAATTACATTCCATAGTGTTTGCAGCCAAAACATACATTTCAGAGTAACATATTGTGGTTACATCAAACTATCAGATGGAGGTACTGGATGTGCTTAATTTCAAGATCAGAATCATGCATAATTGAGACACACCTCTGTTTTTGACAAACTCCGCCCCTTCCACGTGTAACTCTCACATAACCTCTGAATAGTGCTTAAGTCTCTGCTTACGTCTGAGGTCTGAATCGCGATGTGCGCAATTTCGGTATTATACCACTGTACTGTTGAATTCTGGATTCTGATTGGTCAGAAGAATCAGTTGATTAATTTTCTATAACAGCGGCTCTGACAGTAGTGCAGCTGCAAATCACAGGTCTATATTAATGCGCTCGTTAATACGTTAGTGTTTCTATAGTAACGATACATTCACAGGGACTTGTACGATGGATGTCCCCTACGTAAACAGATTTAAAAAATAATCACTGATATGAAGTTTTTTTAAAGTAAGGAGGTGTTTATTTAACATTTATGGAAGGAGTCTCCAGTGTCAGCACATTGTACCAGTCAAGAGGTAAAGCTGTAACTTTCCGACATCTTCACAACAGATGAGTTTACACTTTGGGCTTTCTCAGCAATATGAGCTGTTTTTTTTTCGTCTTATTAACTTGAAAAAGAGAGAAAAAAAGTGGCTGCTGAGGGAACGACTGTTTATAGCTGCTATAACATGAGTGAGAACAGGAGCTAAACTAGGCCTGAAGTTTGTTCGGCTGAAGGATACATCTGAGAATACATCATCTATGTCATCAACATCAATATGTCCAGAGACAAGATGTGTAGTAGAGCTCTGTTCCCTAAAGAGAAACCTCAAAGGTCTCTCAGTGGTCCTTAAGGTTTAATTATGTACTTTAAAGGAGTTTTACAACTTGCACTACGTCCTCTAGATACTGTAACTGGAGTTACAAAAGACGTCCCCTTGAGGACACCACCACAGTGACAAGCAATTAGCTCTGAAAGATACGGTTTAGTAACGTTCTGAGAGAGTGAAGTTCTAAGCTTGGTGTCTGTAGTGGATACAGGTGGCCTGAGGGAAGAAGGAGGACTGGGAGTAGAAGTGTGGAGTTGATATTTCTAATGAGGAATAGGAATTGATCTGGGATTGGACAAGACAAATACATATCTCTTTGTAATATCTCAGAATGAAGCATCGGCTGCTTATGATACCTCACGTTACAGAAAAGATGGATGGATGGATGCTTCTCTTTGTTCTTTCTTTCACCAAGGGATTATATTGGATGTGTCACAAGATATAAAATTACTCAGCCAGGAAATAGGTGTATTATGGGATTTATATCTAGATACTGAAATATTTTTTGAGGCATCCATAGTAGAAGAATGGAAGATAAAAATGAGGGTGGAAAAAAAGGTTATTTCAGTGTCTTGGATCATTCATTCATTCATTCATCTTCAGTAAGTGCTTCATCCTTTATCCGGAGCCCATCCTGGGAGCACAAATGCGAGGAATACACACTGGATGGGAAACCAGTCACACACTCACTCACACCCAGGTGAAATTTAGTGTAGCCAGTCGTCCTTTTAGCGTGTTTTTGGGAGGTTGGAGGAAACCAGAGAACGCAGAGGAAACCCCACACATGACGTGTGATAACGTGTGAATGTCCACACAGACAGAACCTCGAGCTGAGGACCCAGGAGTGATTCAAATTATGCAAATTAGATGATGTTGTAAAGTGACAAATCCAAACGAACAGCTCGAATTATTCCTCGGATGATCTCTTGTTGCAAGTGTGGTCCAGGGTTACCTGCAATTAGTTTGCGTTTACTGTTTGACACACAGAAATGGAAGAAAAACTTATCCTGTCATATACAACCTCTCAAAAAAAAATGTGTGTAGAGATATTATGAAGAAAAATAAAGCTTGGAAGGATGTAGCAGAGATCACTGGTGCCTCACAAACTACAAGTGACACCAGCGACTTGTCACCTGCTAACAAAGACATTTCAGGTGTCACACAAATGCAAATATTAGATTAATTGTTTTGTGAAATCATCAATATAGCCATGTGTTCAGTCAGTCGTCGGCTCGGCCACAGATTTAAAGATTTAAAGACAGATTTCAATCTAGAGCCTGTTTTAATTCTTTGGTAGATAGACTGGTAGATAGTGATAAAGCTTCTTGTATAAAGATTTGACATGAATATGTAAAATAAAGTACTCCTTTTGTGTTATAATGGAAAATCTGTGCAAATAACCAAGGGCAATGTGATCAGCTTTCTTCAAAACGTCGTATCTTTTCATAAAACATGAATCATTACGGATTTGCAAGCATGAAGCCGTGCTGGTCCCTTATAAGATCTTGTCCATAAATCATTGATATTCTGTTAAAATATTGAATTTTATGAGACCGTATGGCTAATATAAAGCAGCATAATGTATGTGAATGGGACAGGATCTGCCTCTGAAGCAGGCAAAGTGGTGCCAAAAAAAATTCTACCAATTCTACCAATTCAGCGTCCGTCTGTTTACGAAATAGCATCAGGTAATTTTCAGTGACAGCGCTGCACATGCTGTTCACGGTGTAAATGGCGAATATGCGCTGTGACCCACCGTTCAGCTTTCGGTCAGACCTGTTTACAACACAGCACGAATATTACAGGAAGGACACCAGGGAGAATGTGACATTTTCATCAGACTCGAAACAAAGTGCTCTGAGGAACCGAGTGAACTATAACACTCTGCTAAAGTTCTTAGGATAGCAGAAGGCTGAGAGAGAAAAAAAAAACATTTAAAAAACAGTCTCACAAAAAAAAAAAAAAAGAAAGGCATAAACGTGAAACGGAAGGAAGACAGGATTCTTCTACATGTACTGTATATATGAGCATGCTGTATTTTTTTATTACAGTTCTTAATTAAAATTACATTCCCTGACACAGATCTCTCTGTTTTCTCAGCTTATAATTGAACAGTGTTTATCCTAGCTGCTCGTACATGCTAGCATGGTAGAAATTATGTAGCTATAAGAGCTAGCTGTCGAAAAAACAACAACAACAACAACAACAAAAGAAGGAATACTGTTTGGGATAGTATTATACTGAATCATAAAAATTGTTGCATCTTAAAGAAAAAGATAAGAAAACATCAAAGCTTTACACTACTGTAGTGTATTTATTAGCTAGCTACAAGACAAGGAATGGGCGAATTAGCAGTTACATAGCGGCTGTGCTATACAGCTTTCTGATTGGTCAAAGCCATGGAGGTGCGTTATAGTAAATTACTATATGAGTGACGGTGTGGTGTGAGGAAGTTGATTAATTTCCAGCTCATCCTGAAGTGATATGTAGTTCTCACTTACTTTATAGCAGCTATAAACAGTCGTTCCCTCAGCAGCCTCTCTTTAGATGTTGGAAAACTTACAGTTACAGCTTTACCTCTGACTGTTACTCCAGCACTGACACTGGAGACTCCTTCTATAAATGTTAAATATAAATCATCATATCAACGATCACACGTTTTTAATCAGTTTGTATTAAAATGAGGTGTATGTAGTATGCATGGAGTTATTAATGTGACGAGCACGTGTACGTCGTGAAGACACGCCCATCTCCGTGATTTATACGAGATCGTTTGTCTCGTGTGACTCGATCAGGATTATTACAGATGACCAGAGTGTGATAGTGTTTGTGAAATACACGTCCACTTGACACTGCAGTGTTTCTCTGCTCCCAAAAATTAGCTGAGTTCGTCAGAAACAGGAAAATGCAGGCCTACTGCACTTCCACGTTTGAGACTCTCCAAATTCAGGCAGCTCTATTACTATTTTAGCTCCATTTTCGTGTTAACGTTTACATTTTTTCACTATTTCCTTGCTGAACTTCAGGGACATGTAACCCAGATTCTCCCTGTTGTTTAAATGCTCTTCCTGAGAAGTATACATTTAGCTCCTGTCCAAATGAATCCCTTTAAAACTGAACACAGGTGTGTAACCTGATTGCACGGCATTACGCACCACATTTAGCTCTTTACAGCTTGATAATTGGATAGTTTGTTGTGTCAGGAACATAAGAAGCGGCCCCAGAGCGTACAGCGTTTCATATAAACCTACAGTTTAACTAAAAATAAATAAAAGTGCACGCTTTATGCTGTGAAGAAGGCATGCCGATATTCAGTTCTCTAGGAGATTTTTTTTAAAGAGTATTTAAGAAACAAATGACCTTTGCACCATTTTTTATGGAGAATTTTAACATCCACCAAAAAGAACCAGATTACATCGGACCTCTAGGCTAGGCTAATAGCAGTCTTTTTATTTATAATAAGGTTCATATGAGCAAGTGGCAGGTCAGCTTTTACATTTTCTACCGATGTCCACAAAATGGAGCTGCGATTTCAGAGAAAGCTGCAAACAACAGCAAAATGAGTGACATTTAAATTGAGATTTTCCCAATTCTACGCAAATTAGGAATGACACTAAAGTGACAAATCCAAACAACTGGCTTGAATGGTTCCTCAGACCAATCCTACGGCACGTGTGGTGCAACGCGGTGCAAAATCTCTTCAGGTTTCTACTCACAACTTTACGTCCCACACTCACTAAATGTATACACAAAAAGAGCCAAGCCCAAAATGGCAAATATGAAGCTTTTAATGATCTTAACAACAAATCATTGGTCAGAAGATGAACAAGTATGAAACAGATGCACTCCTGAGAGCTCCTGTGCCTCCATTCGCTGGTTTCCTTTCGCTGCACTGAACCGTTTGGAGAAAAGCTACATTTCTGGGTGTACAAGATTTTCCAAAAATATCTTCTGGGATGTTTTTTTCTTAAAAGATTAGTGATTATTTGGTTATCTGCCGCACCTGATGCAGCCCATCAAGAGCTACGAGGCTTAAATGTTTACAGAAATCTAAGGGAAAAGCTCTCGCATGCTAAGCTCCTTTATCTATTTGTTTGATTCTTGCTCATTTCCTGACTAATGATTTGTTATTAAGACCATTAAAAGCTTCATATGTTGCCATTTTGGGCTTGGCCCATTTTTTTTTTTTTGTTGGCCAGGAATGTACAGAGACATTAGGAAGAAAAATACAGCTTGGAAGGAAGTAGCAGAGATCGCTTGGTGCCTCTGGCAAGTGGATGTCGCTAGTACAGTTAGCTTGCCTTGCTAAACTATCAGTTAAGCCAGTTTGAAGCTGAGCACGTAACATGTAAATAAAAAACAACCGATTCTCACACTGATTAGTGTGTTATGTAATTTGTCTTTAACTAGTGAGCTTTAGAAGCTTGGACAGGCCACGCCCACGAGACCCAAGCTACAAGCGAGTTGTGAACGCGTGGTTAGTTTCCACGCCTTCATCGTTACGCCTCATTTACGTACCTGAACGATATAATTACAAAACATATGCCATAGTTCGAACCTGATCTTTCTGATCGAATCTTTCTTTGTCAATGGGTTCAAATTGTGCAATTTACTGGACGAAACACATTTTATTTGCTGCTTTACTGTCCTTTAATAGTATTTTCATACTAATAATATTAATAGTGTTTCCATAGTGTTTTTATTCCTTCGATGTTTCCTAAACCATAATGAAAACGCTCAGGTGATTATCATGCTATTAGCATATATCTAATGCAAACACTAGGTTTCTAACAAGTCACAGTGGTCACAACCTGTGTGTGTTACAGATTAGCAGGGATCTGTCCAGCAGAGACGTGCAGGATATGGGCTAGCGGCTAAGCTGATTAGCTTCTGGGTCATCGCTGTTAGACGCGATAAAGAGACCCAAACACCTGCTGATGAGCTAACACTGGAAATTAGCGTGACTCAGCACTATATCAGCGCAGGTTAGAGGTATCGGATTAGAGCTACAGCGCCGGTGTTTATTTACGAAGAGTGCGTCTGGTTTTCTGTGTTCGCTGGTTATGAGCATGATTCTGGCTTCCACCTGCATTCAGAGCTGCGACTGTACAGCTGTATCACGGTGTACTGCAAGAAGAGGGAAGAGGGAATACTGAATATAATGATGTAGAAAAAAATTAAGCTTCGTAATCAGTTTTTTAAACAATTTTATCAAGTAGCTGGAAGAGTACATATTTGCAGATGAAGTTCAGTAAGGAACTATATTATCATTCGCATCACTTCCAGGTTTCTGCTACACTTTCGCCTTCGACTTTGTGGGGCGTGGCCTAAGGGGCGGAGTTACAGCAAACTGCTCAGAGGAAATAAGTGATTTCAGTTCTCCAAAGCCCTATTCGGACTGGATTAGTTATACACATGAAGTGGGTAATGAAATTATTCCTGGAGTATCCCTGAGGTTTTCGTCCTCTCCGAATCCGTCATGGCAGTAAATTTTAACCTATTTTACCTTCTATAAAATGAGCAGTAGAAATAGCTCCAGGTAAAATACCTGTATATCCATCTGAACTGACATGATGGTAGAGATTGTGTTACGTCCTGTAGGAAACAAGAAACTGAGTTTAAAATGCAGAACAATAAAATGTTAGATGGCATTTTAAAAGGACATGTCAGAGAAGCGATGCTTTTGAGTTCGTAACACAGGTCTCTGCGAATTCTGTCTAATCCTGTACTCAAGATGGCCACCCTAATAACATTCCCACATTCATCTATACATTCATCCTGTAATTTACAGACTACAGGAAAGTCTGGCTGTGTCCTAATCCACATCAACACGTCTGAAGAACTGAATGTGATTTGAGGCAGAAATTTACACAAATCATTTTGGGTGACATAAAGTAGACTTCCAGTAGTTGTCAGTAGTTCAGAATCAAAGAAGTTAAGGATCAAGCATGGTTTTGCTAATCAGCTATATCTGGAGGAAATGTCAGTATATATACTTAAGGTTAAAAAACAACGTCAACACCAGTGGCATTGTACACACACACACACTCTCTGTGTGTCTTATGTATATCCGGAAGATTTAAATACGACATTCAGTAGATGGCACATCAGAGCCAAATCATCCCGTCTGTCAGGTGTCCAAGCCGAGCTGTAAAATGTTTAGCGAATTCATGCAGTGATACTAAACACACAGACACGCTCTGTTCAAACTTTCCGCCATCATCGTGATTGTTGTCATGATCTGCACTTCAAATAGAAAACTGTTTCTGATTAATTGTTCTGTTAACCAGCTGAAGGCCATTAAAGTCCACTTTAATCAATATTTCACTTTTTAGACACCATGAGACGCGATGATGTAGTGAGAACTGTGGCTGTGTTATCGTACTGAAAATGTAGCGTTTGGTTGATTAACCTGAATAAATGCATATGAGATGTTAAATAACCTTTCTGAAAAAAACAAACAAAAAACCTAACAAATCTGCACATCTTTGGTTCTCGCACAAGTCAGAATTCTGTCTGTCTGGGATTGGTACTGTATCATATGCTTCAGCTGAAACATTCTTCATTCTGCTCTGCCTTTCGTTCAGCGTGTTAATGAATGAGACTGCATGTGTGAATAACGTGATTAGGTGCGAGAGGCAGGAACTGCGTGTTAAGGAGGGGTGAAAAAAAGTGTGTATGTTTGTGTATGAATGAGAGAAGTCTGATGTCATGCAATGATTAACTGGTTTAAATCGAAGTGGTGAAGTTGCTGCTACTCGGAAAAACAAACAGAACGAAACAACAGCAGAACTACATGTCATTTAGCATCTTGTGAAGAGTATATTAGCTAATCAGCTAATCAGCTAAGCAGTGGTTTAGAATGAACACAGGGACAGTAAACATGACTGCTAGCTGTATGAGACTGACAGACACATAGACCACGCCTCCTTCAGTGAGACTGACAGACACAGAGGCCACGCCTCCTTCAGTGAGACTGACAGACACATAGGCCACGCCTCCTTCACTGTTACTGACAGACACATAGACCACGCCTCCTTCAGTGAGACTGACAGACACATAGGCCACGCCTCCTTCAGTGAGACTGACAGACACATAGGCCACGCCTCCTTCACTGACACTGACAGACACATAGGCCACGCCTCCTTCACTGACACTGACAGACACAGAGGAGGTGTGGCCTATGTGTCTGGCAGTAACAGTGAAGGAGGCGTGGCTTTTGTTATTTTATTATTTATTTGTGGTTTGGTGAAAGAGCCTCGTCTTCTACACTGAATCAGTTTTCCTGTGTGAATTCAATTCTGAATCACTGGAGTCAACTCTTGATTCACAAATCCTGGAATCAGATAATTGACTCTTTTTTAAACCTTTTTTTAAACTAATCTTTTAAATGGGTTATGCTCTAGTAAGAACACTACCTAGGCATGAATATACTCACACACACACACACACACACACAAACACACACACAGACCTCCAGGAAACTGACTGAAAGTGAATAAATGATTTATCACGTCCACTCCTCTGTCTTTTCTCCTTCTCCTACTATCCACCTGCCTTTTCCTTTTTTTCCTGGCCCAGCATCCTCTCTCTCTCTCTCTCTCTCTCTCTCTCTCGCCATCCCTCCCTCACACTTTCTCCTGCCGTTGCTAGGACAACCAGAGAGGCCTGTCCCACCTCGGCTCACCTCACCCTCACACACACACCCACACACACGGTGCAGAGCAGCCATCACAGCTCAAACCCACTCAGCACAAATCACACGCTAGCAAACAGCATGCCCACACACACACACACACACACACACACACACACACACACATACTGCCTCACAGCCACAACACACATGAAGATGATATTTCATACACACACACGCACACACACACACTGCCTCACAGCTACTACACACATGAAGATGATATTTCATACACACACACACACACACACACACACACCCACACACACACACACTGCCTCACAGCTACTACACACATGAAGATGCTCTTTCATACACACACACAGACACACACACACACACACACATAATGCCTCACAGCCACTACACACATGAAGATGGTATTTAATACACACACACACACACACACACACACACACACACACACACACACACACACACCTGACCTGCTGCCCGGAGCAAAAAGAAAGAAGGAAGTCACATGCAATACTGCACCAAGACACATGTAAGGAATAAAACACTCTGTGTCATGCTGTTATAGGAAAATAATCAGTGATGATTTGCACCCAGAAGTGTTTCCTTCTCTACAGGACACACTGGTTTTATTTTTCTAAAGCTGTGTGTCCTGGACTCTTTTACTCGTCTTATACCACAGTAACTTTCCAACGATGTAATGTTTATTTATTGATGAACTCCACATCATCCTTGTCATCAGTTATATTTAATGTTGTAGAATGACTTCTGAGGATTTAGGAGCGATGAGTTTAAACACCTCCAGCAGGCAGATGCTAGTTTTATTTTATTTAGATGTTATTTTGGTCATTTTCAGTGTCGTTCTGAGCAACCGATTACCTTCAGCATCCTCAATGTTTTCTAATATTGTTTTATTGGTCAAAAAAAACTAAACTTTCCTTGAGTACAGTGTTCAAATATCTGCTGTCTTTCAGTTAACAACTGCACAAGAAAGCCTCGATTTTCTATTCACTACATAATAACCTGATGAGTTACTCCATAATCCACATACCACATCAGATAATATGAATCATAATCAGTTTTCTTTTCGTTTGTTTTGTTTTTAATCTAAACTCTATCTAATGCGTACCAAACTCCCTGATTTAAGTAAAAGTAGTGCTACTGGGGTATCAACTCTCCTGAGTGAAAGTAAAGGTAGTCATCAAAAATGCGAGGAAGAGTAAATACGTCATCTGGGGGAAAACCTACTCGAGTAATTACTTTACAAATGACATTTTACACGTCTATAATTGACACGTAATCTGAATACGTTTTATTTTCTAACCGAGTGAGCAAGGCTCAGATATTATTGACAGTATTCATATTTTAAAAAAGTAAACTGTTAGCTGTCGTTGCTGTTGGGGTTGCTGTAGCTTGCTAGGTTTCTTAGCTAGCTCATGTTAATTCACATGTGATTCTAGCTACTTAATTAACTCTCTAGCAGAGATGCCCCTTACGCATTATCCTGTAAAGACACTGACATGTGGTTCATTCGGATGTGATTCGGATGTTTGTTTTTAAAAAATCCATATTAAGCGATTCATACAAATTTGAACGAGCGAGGACGATGTGTCTGGATTTTGTTCAATTTCATACAGATGAAGTCGTAAGAAAGACACACCACTTGTAACTCCGCTCCTAACTCTAATTTTTAACCTGGGTAACTTTTCGTACAAACCGAGTCATGCGGATAATTACCAACTTGCGAACGTGAGTCTACATTGCCTTGGAATATTTGTTGTCAGCTAGTTAATGTCGGCAGATGATTCCTGACTGGGCAGTTGTGGCCTGATGGTCTGAGAGTCGGACTTGTAACCTGAAGGTGAACCTGAAGGTGGTGGGTTCGAGTCTCGGGTCCGG
>CM074951.1:25571971-25585107 GCA_037577455.1 Pangasius macronema | reverse complement strand
TCCCTCTCTCTCTCTCTCTCTCTCTCTCTCTCTCTCTCTCTCTCTCTCCCTCTCTCTCTCTCTCTCTCTCTCTCTCTGCCTCTCTCTCTCTCTCTCTCTCTCTCTCTCTCTCCGTACAGGGCTCCAGTTCAATTCTGGTTGTCATGGTGATTTTGCTCAACATCGGAGTTGCCATTCTGTTTATTCACTTTTTTATTTAAAACTCTTGTTATTTCCTTTATTCCCTCTTAATTTCTCTCATTTATGAATCAGTCGTGAGTGTTTATCCGGCTCCGGCTCCATCTGATTAAAGGAAGCGTAAATCACAAGGACGGAGGAAGGAAGGAAGGAAAGAAGGAAGGAAAGAAGGAGACACAAAAACGAATTTACAGTCAACTCGGGGCTCAACCTTTTTTTTTTTCTTTCCACTTCTCCAAAGAGCTCTTGTTTTTGTTCACGTTTTTCTTTAGTGTTACTGTTTTAAGATTCCTCATTGCTACACGTTTTTTTTATCCGTCTTTTTTTTTTGCATTCTTGACTTTTCCACAGCTTTTTCTTTGTTGTTGTTGTTTTCCGGCTAGTGGACTCGAATGTATGGTGGCGCGAGACAGAGTGTGTGTGTGAGGTGGTGTGAGCTCACAGGTGAACTTTACTCCATTGAAACGTTGTATTGATGTCATTGGCTGAGAAACGGTCCCGTGGCTGTACTCGCCACTCCTCCATCCCGTCTCATCACTCCATCTGCATCAGCTCCATCTGGGGCGTAGTTACGAGGCTGTATTTTGGGTTTGAAATATTTTATGACAGTTCCAAATGCTAATTCAGGAATTTAACATGATACATACAACATAGCTGATTGCATACGTATCAGATAACTACGTTATAATGATTAATAAAAGCTCAACGTGAAATGAACTTTTGTTTAATCACATTTTATTGGCTGCTAGTCCTTACGCTGAGAAACAGAATGAACCAATCAGGAGTCCCGCACTTTCAGGGGTCTCATTTATCAGACTTCTCAATCTGTGCGCAAGAAACACGCCGGAAAATTGTCATTTATCACGCGGGCATGTGCACAGCTCTCCGAAACCGATGTTTATAAACCCTACACGTTCTTAGTTGCTCTGCCCGTGCATGGCCACGCTCATTTGCATAAAGAAACGCCCCCGAATCACCATATATGGTAACGACTTTCCCTTCACAAAGCCCAGTAGCCTGGACGTGGCACTGCTTGTTGCTGACAACGTGGTGGACGACAATTAGGTAGAGATTACAGCTTAAATTGGTTTATTTGGTTCTTGTACCGAACAAGTGGTTTGTCTAAGGGTTGTCTTCTTTTAGATTTTATGGCTATGGCTATGGAAGTGTACGGCACTGCAGCGTGAGCGATATGAATGTAAGACGCGAGTCACCGTTCGGCTCCTAGTTGGAAACGCTCATAGCTGGTCTCATAGCACTTTCTCCTCGAAATGTACTCGTGGCTTCAAAACCTTCGAATCGAGATCGACTAAGATGTCATTGCATGTCAGTTTATCTGCGATTCCACTTTCTACCACTAGGGGGTTCCTGCATACGCGTGGTCAGGAGCGTGCGTAATTATACGCACCTCTTCCTACACAAGAAGAATCTGATAAATAAAGTTCTGTGTGTAGAAAATTGCAGACACACGGCTGATAAATGAGACTCCTGGTTTTATAAAGTAAGATGTCATTTCCACCGTATTACTAGCGAGTTAAATATCTGCAGTGGAACTGCCGTAAAGCTATTTCATTTCCTACGGTAAAGGGTAAAGGTGGAGGGTAAATTGTGCTTCTCACGCTGTCTGATGTCCACCGAAATTTCATGAGCGTGTCACATTCAGCGCTGTGATTTTATTTAGCGTATTTCATCTGTATCTCATCTGCCCCAGCACATGGAGCTAGCGTTTAACCTAGCAATCAGCTAGCTTTCATTTCTAAACCACAACATTATACATGTCGCTCATTCTCGACAGTAGACTCGTGTCTATTCACAAAGTGTCATCCTTTTTTTTTTTTTTTAGCTTCATTGACAGACCTCATTGTTTAAACACCGTCTGAATGTTGGATGAGGGCTAACACATGCTATCCTGTAAGGTATTAAATCCCGACGGGGTGCCATTAATTAACGAGGAACGTCGGCACCCACTTCGCCGCACACACCCGAGGAAGCCGCTGTTGTCGACCAGTGTCAGAGACTGTTAACGTTTTTCTTTTTTTTTTTCAAAACTGCTGCTTTCAAAAAAATATTTATTGAAAAATGATTTAAAAAAAAAAAAAGATTTTTTAGCTATTTGCAAGATGTCTGGAAAAAATGCCGACTGCCTTGTTTTTTAAAGAGACCAATTTGCATGCTGATGTATGGTTTAGTTTTGTAAAGCTACCTTCCGAGACAAATACGGATATAAAAGTCTTCTAGTTTTGGAAGCAGTATACGGTTGCGTTTTATTTTTATTTAGTCATTTATTTGTGTAATTTTTTTTTTCTTAAACCCTGACAAAAAGATTGAGTCTACCCCAGCACTGCAGTGACGTCTTTCCACAAAAAGAAAAAAAAAATCATCATCTTTCAGAAGGACCCAAACATCTGAGATGAACTCCTCATCGAACCAAAAGGGAATAAACACTCGAAGAGATGTCCGCTTTATTTTTTTCTAGCCAGCTCACTGAACTCAAAGACTCTGAGCTGTGTGTGTTTTTTTATAGCATGTGTGTGTGTATGGGGCCTGTATCTCCCGCCTGAGTCACTGATCGCTCACAGTCTGTGCTCTCTCCCTTTATCTCTCTTTTTCTCCCTTCTCCCACCACATCAATTTTCAAAAAGAAAAAAAAAAGTGAAATGGTGATGGAAAGGAACGGAAAGACGAAAAGATGGAGGCCAAAGCTGCTGAAATCCAGTGCTGGTTTTAACACACCCTCGTCCACAAGCGTCACGGGCGGAAAAGACTCGAGTAACAGTACTGGGTTACTTCGTTAAATGACTGTTATTGAAATTTGAAAACTCTTCAAGAACAAAAATGCCTTTTTCCTCCTTACAGCTTTATTCAGACCTCATTACAAATCTCTTCTTCTCTCGTCCAGCCAGTGACTGTACGCTAAACGCCAACAGCACAGACTCCTGCGCATTTTATTTACATTTCATTTACATTTCATTTTTCAAATTTTATCAGTATGAAAAATAAACTATACTGCCAATTCATTATCTACTGTTCATCAGTTAAATAAAAGTATTTACCTTTTACTTTTTAATACTTGAGTCCATTTAAAAGTCGCAACGTTTTGACTTTGAGGACATTTTCGGCTGGATACTTCCACTTTTAACTGAATCGAATGTTCATACCTGCTCTATCCTCTATTCTGTTCTTCACTTATTAAGTATAATTGGTCAGAATATGATTTTCCCACCGCTGACAGTTAGGGATCAAGTAAACGTCACATAAATGTCACATAAACGTCACAGTGACTTAAGCCAGTCTTACGCTGTACGAGTTTGCTTTCGCAGACGAAAACTGCGCATCGTAAAAGAATCCTTTCAGCACTGCTGCGACCAAAGATGGCCGACAACAACCAGCACAGTCACACTCTCTAAAGACTAATTTTAGAGTCTCACGTGTGTGACGAGACTGCGGGCAGATTTTAGGTGGTATAGGAGGACGGCGATCTCACGGGACAGCTACAAACACGGTAGCGCCAGTAGAGAAATGTAAACGAAACATGATAACAGACAGAAAAATATTTCCTTATTACCTCGAGCTTACTTTGAACAGTATTTGTGTTTATAACCGGACATGGAGAGCTCACGTTATCACGCAGTTTGGTGTAGAATTCGGCTGAGATTTGATTGGAATCTGCGTCGTGTAAAACCGGCTGAACTCTGAAGGCGTTGAGATTTAGCGCAATTTCTTTTTCTCAGAGAAGCAAAAATGGTTCACAGCCTCATTCAAGTTATGATGTTGAGCTAACTACACATCCAGCTTCAGGTACCTACGTCACGATATTTTACTGAATATTGTTGAACATTTTTTATAATAATTAGCAGTAAAGGTACCTATTGATAGCTAAGTAGCTGTACTGCCTAGCTAACTATGAAGCTAGTTAGTTAAATAGGGAGTTATGTACAGTGTATAAATGATGTAATGCTAGCCGCCTATTGCCTAGCTAGCTTTTTACGTTTACCTTGGTGACATCATCAAGCACCCCTCCCCCACCGTCATGGATCGATCTAATAAAGTTTTTAGTTCCATGACCTTCTATTGATCGAAATAGTTTGTGGGTAAAAATAGGACAATTATCTTATATTTTATTTAATGAATATGACGGCCATGAGACACGCACACTGAAGATGACCACGCGAACGATTTCAGCCAGCTGAACTGTAACCTCATATTCGTATGCTAGCTACTTAGCAATATGATATGACAATATACAAGTAAGATAAGAAAATCAAGGAAATGGCTTCAACAATGTTTATTAGATAAGCCTATGTTTTAAATGTCATATGTGCGAAGGTTTGGAATTGTCCTTCAGTTGCTCTCACACAATTTTTGTCGTGACTTACGTCCGATGACCAGTGATGATCTGGAATAACGGTTACAATCGGATGGCCTGGTGTACACACTCCATGTGCGGTGTGTAATGTGTGTGTGTGTGTGTGTGTGTGTGTGTGTGTGGGAGATATTGGGAGATGAAAATGAAGCATGCGGTGGCTGAAATCTCCTCTGTAACCTCCATCCTGCCCAGACGGACGCACCACGACCCTGCGGTCGGCCATCGCATGCCCGAGCATGCCCACTTCTTTTTCTCTCTTTCTCTTATTCCGTTCTTTACTTTTCTTTTCCTGGGAGTTTGTCAGTTTTTTGAGTTATGTGGAGAACATAATGAAAGTGTTTGAAAGTAAGCTCTTGTTTTTGTGGTCATTAAAAAAGAAAACGGGTTCTCATTTTATCACTGCCTTCTTTTATTAAACGTTGATGAAATGATGTGTAGAACGGATGTAGCTCACTCTAATCTAGCCGGGTTACTGCTAATGAAACTACAGCTGCGGGAAAAATGCGCACTGATCAATCCATCAATACATCCCATTTATCTTTAAACTACTGCAATTATTATTATTAGTATTATTAGTATTAGTAATTTACTTCTTTCTTTATTTATTTGGTTAGTTAGTTTCTTAGTTTTCGAGGTACATTTTCTTTTTTTTAACCCAGAAACCATGAATGTTGCCAAATTTTTCCTCCACTTTAAAACTAAAAAATGCACAAACAAAAATCACTAAAATTAAACTAAATAGACTAAATAGAACTTTGTACACTTTCACCCAAAAAGATGGGCTTTAGCAGGTCTGTGCACAAAACTATAAAACATTTGAGGAATAAAAAATTAAATAGAAAACAATAAAAGAGGAAATAGAAGTTTCCAGAAACTGTTGGAATGCAAATTTCATTTTTTTATAAAATTAAAGCTATGAATAAATATAAAGCACAACAAACTAATGCAATAAATAAATTAAAAGTATTAAACAGCGCGTGAAATAATAATATATTAAAGGCATTTAATTAAAATTAAAAAAAAAAAAATGCACTTACAGCAACAAAAAAACTACAGCTAAAAGGAAACTAGAATCACTGCCTTCAGAACCAACGGAAATAAAATACAATAAAATAAAATGCAAATGTACATTTATATTTGTTTGTTTGTTTGTTTTTTGGAGTGTATTCTTAAATTTTGCTAACTGTAGTGCTGTAAATATCTTCACTCCATTTCCGATTCGAATTTAATAAAATTGTTTATTTCCTTAACTACAATTACTGACGAATGAATAATGATTAAAATTATCGTTAAATAAACAAAAACGCTAAAGCTAAGCTGAAATTCAAGTCTGAAATCTGATATAAAATATAAATATATCATTAATATGTAAATATAAATATATCTCATATAAAAGTATTAGATCTGAGTATAGCAAACTCCTTTATCCTTAACTCCTTATCCTTAACTCCTTTAAGACTCCGCCCCAAAGCATCTGACCACGCCCACTTTAGAAAACAAACCACATCCAAATCAGTGTTTCTGGAGAGACAGCTCATCCTCACGGAGTGTGTGCATGAGGTGTGTGTGTGTGTGTGTGCCTGTGTTTAAAATTCCGACAGTGTTACACATGCTAATGCTAACTCCACTTCAGACGCTCCTTTACACGTTCAAGCTGCTCGTCCCAGACGCTTCCTGAAGAAGAGAGATTTCCTTTTTCTTTATCATATCACATAACTACAGCTTGTGTGTTCGATCATTTCTTTATTGTCTTTCTGCTGTGTTAATCCCAACATGTCTTGGCAAAATACTATCTCTTAACACACACACACACACACACACACACACACACACACACACACACACACACACAACTGGAAATGTGAAGAAAACAACAAGCCTACCTTCCCCCTGTCGAGAATCTTGAGATGGTATATTCCGGCACACACACACACACACACACACACACACACACACACTCTGAATGCGGAGTGTGTTTCAGACTGTGTGTAGAGAAAAGAATGAGTGTTGAGAAGATTCTCATACTGAACTGCACACACACACACACACACACACACACACACACACACAGAATCAGGACATGATCTCCTGTACAACTGTATTACTATTTAGTTTATGATTATTATTTTTTTTTTTATTCAGGAACAAATTAACGTGGAGGTTTTGCCGCATTCTTTTAAGAAACACGAAGCTGAACGATCTTAGTGTAAAATCTTACTATTACTCATGAGAGAAGTAAGTCTTATTGCATCGTAAATCTTAAAAGCCAATCATGTTACAATATGCAAATGACATTAATTTCATGTTCCTTTTTTTTTCACTTAAAACTGCAAAATGTCGAAAAATACATTTCAGCTCATTAAAAACCCATTCAGTGTCACAAACAATTAGCATACACGTTTATATATACACGGATATTAGTCTTAGAAGTTAAGATCACTGTTTCTCCATGTTTAAAGGTGGGACTGTTTCTGAAGCGTGTGTGTGTGTGTGTGTGTGTGTGTGTGTGTGTGTGTGTGTGTGTGTGTGTGAAAGCCAGTTTCAGCAGAGATTCCTGCAACCGAATCGCCAAGTGCCGCCCTGTCCCAAAAGCAGAAGAGGATTATGGGTTTCTCTAAATCTCTAAATCTGTGGAGGAGTTTAGGAGAGAGGAGGGAAACACACACCCTCTGAGTGTGTGTGCGTGTGTGTGTGTGTGTGTGTGTGTGTGTGTGTGGTGATGGTCAGCCATTTTAAATAAATATTTTAGTGAAGTATCTTTATTCCACATCCAGTAAAATCATTATCAGTGTAACACGTCTGCAGAAGTGAGAGACTGCAAAAGGCTCCAATACTTAGTAAAAATAAAAAAATAAAAAACAGCTTTAGGAAAAATTTTACTGAATCTGAAAACTGAAAAGTTTTCTCCTGTCCAGACTTCATTAGCAGGCTTTGTAAATTAGTTTACAAAGTCTAAATTTACAATGTGTGTAAATTATATTTACACACATTGAGAGGCGGGGCCTAAAAGATGGAGTGAAACCAAGCTGCTGTAAAGACAAATACGTTTCTCTTTTATTCAAAATGGACGCCTCTGTGATGTTCTGATGCTAACTACACAGTGCAGCTTAGTTCATGTTTAGCCACAAGGTTACAGTACAAAACAACAAAGAAAGGAAACTTCAAAAACCAAACATGGCTGATCACACAGAGGCCACGCCTCCTTCACCAGAACTGGCAGATACAAAGGCTACACCCCCTTCACTTTGATTGACAGACACAGAGGCCACACCTCCTTCACTGGGACTGACAGGTACAGAGGCCACACCTCCTTCACTGTGATACAAAATGTTATTAAAGATAACACTTCACTTTAGACTGAGCGACTTTGTTTCCGAATTCACAAATCCACAAATAACCCTGAGAGCATCGTACACACAGTGAAGCATGGTGGTGGTGGCATCATGTTTAGCGTTATCCTTCCATCCTAGGTTGTTTTTGACTAATCCCGTCTTTATCCAGGGACTGAGTTTTGGTGGATGGCTTCCTCTAGTCAGAGTTACGGTTCTTATTCAGTTCGTATTCTTTCATCCTAAAAGTTCAGGATATTTTTTTTAATAACCGAACCCTCATTAATACTTTTTTTCAGAACTTTGTCCCAGACTTGCTTAGGTATGTTCTCTAACAAACGCTGGGTTCTTTCAGGAACATGAAGAAGATGATGAAGAAGATGAAGGTGAGATCATGTGCCATGAAGTTCATAGGGGGTGCTCCTTTTTTTTAACCATCGCTATTCCAGTAATTGAGGTGGAAATGTATTTAACATATAAAATTAACATATTTACACTTAGGTCTGAAAATATTGCAAGGCTCAAATTCTCTTTAAGACACACACACACACACACACACACACACACACACACACACACACACACCTCCTCTGACGTTTCTCTGACGACTGCCGCTTCATGTGCCATAGGACGTCAGAGCTACAAAAATAGACACTTTTTGAGGTGTAAATATAAACCGAGTCTTTTTTTTATGAAGAGTTACGAAATAAAAAGGCGTCTCGGTGCACGATGAGAGATTAGAGGAGGAGGAGCAGTCGACTCGGCTCGGTTCGGCTGCATCATAGTAACCTCATCCATCTCTCAGCAGTGCATTTATTATTCATCAGGCCTTCTCCGTCCCTCATTCTGCTCAGCCGGATGAAGAAATAGGTCAGGCCGTTTGCTTTGGAGAAGCTGTGATTTCTAGTAGAGATTCTGCAGCTCTACTGCTGTTCTCGGTATTAATCTGTGTGCTGAGCTACACTTATCAGTTCACGCCCACGTCTCATCTCTGTAGGCTTAGTTTTCTTCACTACATGCAGAAAATATCCAAACTGGACAGTTGAAGATTAAAAAAAATCACCTGGTCTTTTTCCAGTCTTCACCTCTTCAGTTTCAGTGAGCCTGTGCCCATGATAGCCTCAGCTTCCTGTTCTTGGCTGACAGGAGTGGAACCTGACGTGGTCTTCTGCTGTTGTAGCTCATCCACCTCAAGGTTTGATGTTTTGTGTATGCTGAGATGCTTTTCTGCTCACCACGGTTGTACAGAGTGCTTGTTTGAGTTACTATAGACTTTCGTCAGCTCAAACCAGTCAGGACATTCTTCTCTGATCTCTCTAATCAACAAGGTGTTTCAGCAGACCCTCCGCATACAGGATGTTTTTTTTTTTTTTTGTCTTTCGCACCATTCTGTGTGAACTCTAGAGACTGTTGTGTGTGAAATTTCCAGGAGATCAGCAGTTTCTGAAATACTCAAAACCAGCAACAACTACGCCATGGTTAAAGTCATGCAGATCACATTTTTTCCCCATTCTGATGTTTGACGTGACCATTAAGTGAAACTCTTGACTTGTATCTCTGCATGGTTTTATGCATTACACTGCTGCCACATGATTGGCTGATTCAAGGTTCAAGGTTCTTTATTTGTCACTTACATTACATACATGTGATGTATTAATGTAGTGAAATGTTTTTGCTTAGTGCCTCGTCCCACAGTGCAACCGTGATACGTAATAAAACAGAATATAATAAAAGAGGAATATAATAAAAAGATATAATGAATAAAATAGAATAGAATAGTAAAAATGTCTTTAGCAGCTTGAAAAGAGGAATCTAGCAGCTTTTTGAGGACATAGTGTGCAAAAGATGCAAGAATTTTTGTTTGTCCGTAGTGCGACTGTCTGATTGGATAAATGCAAAAATGAGTAGGTGTACAGGTGTTCCTATTAAAGTGGATCTCAACGGGACAAAATATACTTGGGTGGATGTCTATATTTAAATGCCCCAAACAAAACCAAGGGCGTTATTTTCTGCCAAAAACTGAATCTAGTAAACATGAATCCGGTCATTAAAGCCATCATGTATCTAGGTCTGCTAGCTAGATGCTACTATTCAAATGGCTAGTCTAACACTAATTACATTTAGATACATTAATTCTTAACTGTTTAATAAATTGTATTTTCTTATGGTATTGCTTGTTGTTAAACTTGCCATGCTTACTGTAATGTGAGAGGGAAAAATCTGGTATGTGGTGTGTTGTGTTATTATCATCAGCTAGCCTATTGACTGCTGACTTTAACTCTAGCTAGCATGTTTCTGATGGTAATTTCTTTGCCAAAGACACATAGTTGTCCACTAAATGTTGACACTTTATAGATGTTTAAAACAAAAATTAACTGAGCAAGATGCTATAAGAAGTTTGAGTTGGCAGCAGCCAAAAATTTAAGCTAACCTGCTAGGTAGTTTATGCTAAAGGCACCAGAGTCTATACAGCTAGCTAGTGAGCTAAATTCAATTAAGCAAATAACAAGGATTATGTGTAAGCATAAAACTATTAAAATCTGCTCTTGACTCTACAGCATCATGTACAGTATGTTAGATGACTAGCTAGATAACTAATATTCAGCTATGTCCATTTTCAGTCTAACACGACTAGATTTTCTTCATTACACTGACCTTCTACATTACACTGAAACTGTTAAACATTTTGTCACTGTTACCTATTAAACATACCTTGTAGTAGTCACAATGTGGGGAAATCATCAGCAGCTAGCATAGCACCATATTTGAATGCTAGCTAGCATGTTTATGATGGTAATTTCATTGTCAGATATACATGGTGTAACTGTTCACAGGAGGAATTAGCTGAGAAAGACGATGTAAGAAGTTTGAGTTGGGAGCAGCCAACAATAATGTAACTAGCTAGTTTTTCCTAAAGCCATTAGAGTGAATTTAGCTAGCTAGCTCAATTCAGCTAAGGGAGCACTAACTAACTAAGTGGACAAAACATAAGGATTTTAATCTTACCATGTAGTTGTCAAAATTGTGGGAACGTGTGTGGGATCTGGTGTGGTAATATCAGCAGCTAGCATACTGGCCTACTTTAATTTTTAACTCTAGCTAGCATGTATGGTAGTTTGTTAGCTAGTTACTATCCAACGTTGTCCAATATTTTCCCTTGTCTATCAAACTGTCCTCATTTTAACTGTTGTCAGCGTTGTTCATTAAAACTTAATTAAATCATTAATAGCCAAATGTTTTTCTCATGTTGATGCCTTTGTCATATGTATTTGGTTATTTACTAAAATTTTAACCTTTATGCCTGTTTGAAGAAATTAAATTGCCATAAAAAAAAATTCAGTTAGCCAGAAAAAGCTAGCTAGTTTGTGCTAAAGCCACTATAGTGTATAAAAGCTAGATTTAGTAACCTATGCAAGAACCCACTAGGTATACAAAACATGACCATGATTACAAATGATTGTGCTAGCTTCAGTGAGCCTATACCTGTCAAAATTAACTTTCAGTAACACAGCATCATGTATTTTAGCTTGCTGTTAACTTTCAGGCTAACACTACTAGCTTTCCTTCATTAACTGTTGAACTTTATTGTCTTGTAGTTTTCTTTATTAAACTTACCATGCAGTATCAAAATGTGGAAAATATCTGATATCTGCTATCAACAGCTAGCACTAAGCCTAGCTAGCATGTTTCTGATTGTAATATCTTTGACAGATATATATGGCCGTTTGCTAAAATTTGAAAAAATGTGCCACGAAATTAAGCTAGCAAGCACGTGCTAAAACGAATATAGTTAATATAGATAGCTAAATTCAGCAATGTGAGAAAATAGCTAGGTGTAAAATAGTTCAGCTAGCATGAGTTAGCCTACAACTATTCAAATCTGCTTTTACAGAGATTTTTTTTTTGTGTATTTTCATTTCAGATTAAATCCTGGTGCATTTGCTTATAATGAACTAAAGATTTCACACAGGAAACTTTACCTTCCCACATGAGATCATGAAACACAGGAAATAAAAAGAGACGAGACTAGAATGAAAGTTTTATTGAGCAGAAATCCTCATATATGTCAAAGAGAATAAAAAATGCTGCTCTTAAAACTCAATCACACATTTATAACTGTACACACACACACACACACAAAAACACTTTCATTATATCATAAAGGTAATATTTTGGCATGAATATAAACAAATGTGCATACACACACAGATTTTTAGCTTTCACACGCGCTCTCTCCCTCACACACACACACACACACACACACACACATACACACACACACATTATAAACACCCTCTGCTATGCCTGATCCTCGAAGAACACCTTGGCCATGGCGAGCCCCACTTTGCTGACTTTCTTGTCCTTGGCGTCAGGGCCCATGTTGGAGCGAGCCAGTCGCTGCCAGTACGCCTCGGTCCGGCTCTGATACTCACTCACGCTCTCGCCGGGCTTCACCGGGGGATGTTCATCCTCTGCAACACACAACACACAAGCGCGGACATACGAGTGGTAAGGATCGCACTTTTCATTCCTGTGGCTGTTTCTGACGAGCCTCCAGTGCCGGATATTTAAGTGCAAAACAGCAACACTCTAATTTACGCACATTTTCTGAACTTTGATTTAAAATGAATGAGGCCTTGACACCACAGAACGGTTTAAAATCCTCTAATCTGATTGGTCCAGAAGGCGTGAGCACAGCTATAGACGGTAATTCCGACTGTAATACGAACAACAGGTTTATATTAATGCGCTTGTTCTAATATCGTTTCTATAGTAACAGCTCATTCACAGGGATTTGTAGTGTATGCTTATGTATGTTTATAGTTGCTATAAGGTAAGTGAGAACAGGAACGGTTAAAATGTGTGACGTGTCGTTTGTTAATGAATTAAAACACTGTAATTGTTAGCAAATCGATGCGATATAAGCGGAATAACACACGAAAGACCGCCGATCCGCTTCGTGTCGTGCTGCATCACAGCACCCTGGTCTGAGTCCTGCTGCGACTGTTTACTGACTTTTCTACAAACTGTGAAACATTCCTGTGGCTCATTAACGCCACCTGCTGGACAGAGTCTCTGGAACGCTTTAGCAATCTGCTGGTCGGTTTTTTTCTTTCATCTTGTTTACTTTGTGTTTTGTCTAATGACAAATACTCCACAAAATCAAGGGGTTAATAAACAACTTCGTTTTCTTCTTCTTCTTCTTTGGGCTTTTCCCTTCAGGGGTCTCCACAGCGAATCATCGCTCTCCACCTATCCCTATC
>CM074951.1:25547299-25571036 GCA_037577455.1 Pangasius macronema | reverse complement strand
AAGAGAACCTCAACATCTTCAGCTCTGCTACCTCTAGCTCTGACTCCTGCCTCTTCCTCAGTGATACTGTCTCTAAAATAATGATTATTAATCAATAGTCCACATAAATGAAAATTGCAGTGTTACAAAATTTGTTAATTTGTCTGACATCCAGCTGAACTCCAGGTGTAAATATTGGCACCCTCCATTCATTATTACTTAGGACTTGTTTTTATTTATTTATTTATTTATTTAACATTTGGTGTATCTGCTTAATTAAAATAAGCATGAATTACTTTATTAAACATTACTTCTGGCATTTTCAATGCTGATGTTGACTAATGAAGCGAAATCATGTTTATCAAGGAAACTTTGTTGTAAACAAGAATTAAGCCAAGAAACTTTACAAACAACTTTACATCTTGTACTCTTATGTTTAGTTTTTCCCTCAAATCAGAGAACAGGTTCAACTCTTACCATCTTCATCATCACTCTCCTCCTCCCCCTCCTCCTCCTCAGAGGACTCTTCCTCCTCATCCGCTTTACCCTCCTCTTCCTCGCCGTCGTCTTCTGACTCCGATTCTTCTAACCACTCTTGAGTTTCTGTAATGACAGCAGAAAATCATCAACTTCATAACATTACCGATATTAATTTTCCTTGCTAAGTTACTCAGTACAGGAAGAGGACAATGATTAAATGCATGTCATGTACAGCATAATTTATTTTCACAAATATTTAAAATTTTTTTGATATNTTTACCCTCCTCTTCCTCGCCGTCGTCTTCTGACTCCGATTCTTCTAACCACTCTTGAGTTTCTGTAATGACAGCAGGAAATCATCTGAGTATGTTTTTGTACGCTTTCCCTTCATAGATTCAAATACCGAACAAGAAAATGAACATTCCTCAACACAATAAACGAGTTTCGTTTCGTATACATGACATAGTGCTCGTTAATCACTCAGAGGCAGAGCTGGAGCACGTAGCCGTTTTAAGCAACTAGTTAAAATATTCACGCTAGCAGAACATTAATTGGCTAGTAGATAAAAGGTGTTAGCTAACTTCATAACATTACCGATATTAATTTTCCTTGTTACTCAGTATAGGAAGAGGACAATGATTAAATGCATGTCATGTACAGCATAATTTATTTTCACAAATATTTAAAATTTTTTTGATATGAAGAAATGTATAAATCAAAAGAAAACACAAACAAATTCTGCTCTAGCTCGTGTTCAATCTTGCTAATTTTTGGGGCAATATAACAAATCAAATAAAAAATAATAGTAAAATAGTATAAGAGTATAATATAATATTGATATCGTGATAAATTACGCCACTATATATTTCAACAAGAGTTATTAATAATAAACAAATTTATCTTTAATACTTTTTACTGCAACACGACTCTATTGCTGGCAGGTTGTGAGCAAGCCTCTATATCGTGATCACAGAAATGCCTTCAAGAATCGTGATATGATTTTTTCCCATATCGCCCCACCCGTACGTAAACCTGTATAAAAACTACTGCTGACGTACTGGGGTCCATCTCCACCAGCACCTCCCACTGCTCCATCTTGTGCAGGTCGAGGCAGTACAGGTCGTTCAGAGTGAACTGACGATCTCCCACCTCGAACATTCCTCCGTATAAATACAGCTTCCCGTGTTTTACCGCCGCCATTGCGCTCGACCTCGGGCACGGCTCCACCAAAGGAGCGGCTGCACCTCCTCCCTCCTCTTCCTCCTCCTCCTCCTCTTCCTCCTCGCTCTCCTGCGCCGTGGGAATCGCCTGCTTTATGGTCAACACCGTTCCGTCCTCGGTGACGATCTCCTTCACGATTTCCGTCGGTTGTTCCGCTGCTTCACCACTCCCCTGCTTCATTTCATTCTCCTGTCCTCCATCTTCTCCCGCTTTCTTCCCCCGTCGCCGCTTTTTCTTCTCCGACTTGCTCCCCTGCGTTCGCACACAACGAGTATTAAGTAAGTCATAAAGGCTTGTGAGGGATGTGATGTCAGGTCATTAAAAGTAAAAAATAAAATAAGAGGTGACTCGTGAGCAGGATGTTTTGGACCTTGAGCTGTCCCGGGAACCAGCGGTTCTTGCTGATGTCGTACAGGTAAAGGTCGTTAAAGAAATCTCCCTCCAGCGTCTCCTCGTCTTCCTCGTCACACACTCCTCCGAAGAGCATCGCGCGTCCCGCCGGCCCCACAGCCAGAGAGAAACCCGAGCGCGGAGGAGGCTTCACGCCCGACGGGTTCACGCGACTCCACGACCACTTCTCTACACACGGACACACGAGTATCATTACTTATACCTGCACTTCTATAAACACTTCATCCGTAGCAGAATTAATTAATTACTATTCATTAGAACTGCTCTATAAAGTGTTTATAAACATTGTGTCAATATTCATTATATATCTATAATTACTGTTCTATTAATGTCAAACTTATAAATATTTTAATTTCAATATTAATATCTGTTCTATTAAAGTATAATTGTCGCTCTAATGTAACTATTAACGTAATCTTACAACTCTTATTATAACTGTTATTGCACTTCATTATAACTCATTTATAACTGTTATTATTGTAACTTATTTTAAATGATAACTGTTATATAAACACTGCTTTGGTTTGTCTTATCAGTACTTTTAGTTTAGTTCGACATTTTCAGAGACGGAGGGTTTGATATTAGTAAAAGATATTAAGATTAATATTTCTGAGATCCTCATAAAGATCTGGATTACAAGTGGACGTTACCTTGCTCGTCTTTAATCTGGATTATAAACGAACGTTACCTTGCTCGTCTTTAATCTGGATTATAAACGGACGTTACCTTGCTCGTCTTTAATCTGGATTATAAACGGACGTTACTTTGCTCGTCTTTAATCTGGATTATGAGCAGACGTTACTTTGCTTGTCTTTTAATCTGGATTATGAACGAACATTACTTCGCTCGTCTTTAATCCGGATTATGAGCGGACGTTACTTTGCTCATCTTTAATCCGGATTATTAGCGGACGTTACTTTGCTCGTCTTTAATCTGGATTATGAGAGGACGTTACTTTGCTCGTCTTTAATCTGGATTATGAGAGGACGTTACTTTGCTCGTCTTTAATCCGGATTATGAGTGGACGTTACTTTGCTCATCTTTAATCCGGATTATTAGCGGACGTTACTTTGCTCGTCTTTAATCTGGATTATGAGAGGACGTTACTTTGCTCGTCTTTAATCCGGATTATGAGAGGACGTTACTTTGCTCGTCTTTAATCCGGATTATGAGAGGACGTTACTTTGCTCATCTTTAATCCGGATTATTAGCCGACGTTACTTTGCTCGTTTTTAATCTGGATTATAAGCAGACGTTACTTTGCTCGTCTTTAATCTGGATTATGAGCGGACGTTACTTCGCTCGTCTTTAATCTGGATTATAAGCGGACGTTACCTTGCTCTTCTTTGCCCTCTTTCTTCAGCAAAAACATGTCTGAATGAATGGTCCCTTTATCCACATCCTTCTTGGCTCTCTGGTGACACAGTGAAATGTTTAGCTTCAGCACGTGCTTCACTTCCTGTTTTATTCTTTTCCTCACTAGCAGCATTTGCTATTGTTTTTCTATCTACCGTATAGTTTAGCATCACGGCATCACAATTATTATGGTTACAATCGGAACAGGATTGATGAGACCATCAGTACGAGTGATAAACTCGCCTACTGAGCCAAGGCATGACCTCACATCTGAACATCTACGTCTACATCATATCACATCACATCTACGTGATTTGTAAAATTCAAATTAGAGTCAATGGTCAATACTGCCTAAACACCAAGGCTGAGAGTGACAAACATACTACTCTCTTGTTTTATGGTAAAAGGCTAAAACTGTTCACACCTTCTTGTATTCATAAACTTCACATATTCATAAATTTGTTCTTTCTGTTTTATGTTCTGTTTTCTTACATAAAAGTGACCTTGTGTTAAACTAAATCATTAAACACCTACGGATTTGGAGTAGCCTCCGTAGATGATGACCCCGCTGGCGTCGGGCGTGGCAGTCATCTGGCAGGCGGAGCGTGGCGAGGGGGCGGAGCCAGACAGGGCCAGTCGGGACCAGGTGAAGGTGTCCAGGTTAAACGAGTGAACATCATTGTAGTAGATATAATCCCTGAACACACGTTAACATTTACACAGAGTTACAGGACTGTAGTAGATATAATCCCTAAACGACTATGACTAATATATATATATATATAACGTAAACTTCTATAGCTCTCTAGATTATCTGTTGTTCTCACAGCGCGGCAAACAAACTTGGCTGCCAACCACGACTCCCAGAGTGCAACACATGGCCGCAGAGGACAACAACGCTCATCCATGATGAACTCTCTGACGTTCAGGTTCTCCGTCATTCGGACTGCACAGAGCTGGACTCTGTCACACAATCACACACTACTTAAGGACTCTCAATCCACTCTCTCATTGTGAAGCGCGCGCTCAGTGTCACCTGAGTGCCTGTCTACACACACCAAGCCTCACACCTCTGTAAGAAACTAAAGAAATAAAGAAGAGACTTCAGCTCTAACAGCCACCGTCTCTGCTGCCTGACAGATTTATGCATGAAAGGGTTAAACATTATTATTAAATGATTCTCTTCACAGCTGCTTTAATGTTAAACGAGACGCAGCACAGCTGTATTCATTCTGCTCCTCAGCTACGATGCCACGTTCCTGTTGTGTTAGAACTGCATGTATAATATTCATCATAAAGTATTAAATCATGTATAATACATTAAGTGGTGTGTAGCGCGTGACAGAATTTAGCTACATCTTTAAATCCCGCCATGTTTCGTACCTCGCGCTCTCGTGGAATCCTCCGAACACAAGCAGCTGCCTTTTACACAGCACCATGCGATGCCCGCTTCTGCCAGAGGGGGCGCCAGGAGCCCTGAGCACCACACACACACACACACACACACACACACACACACACACCGATCAGTATTTACGGTAGCATTGCTGCTCCAGCACTTACAGCAGTTCGCTAGCAGACAAACAAATTGATTAAATAACTCTCAACAGACGTGCAGTTCAGAGCGTCTTCTAACGTGCAGCTTAATTTCACAGCCAGACGTCTTTAGCACTTTGTCTGCCAACAGCTCCGAAAACCGTCCGGAATTAGACGGAAAATGATGTTGCAGTACATTTTTTAATGAACAAGGGAGGAATAAATAAACCTGTCAGCTGCTAGAATGTTCTGGATCCTCTGTGTTATGAAACATACCGCATGTAACTGAAGAGTAAACAACATTTTATCTTTAATGTTCCTAATTATTCTGTCTTTTTTTTTACAGGACCAAAAAGCCAGAGTGAGAACCAGAGTCAGTTTGATGCATTTTGACTCTAGTATAATATATTCATATTCGTGTTAATGTATAAGGTGTACAGGCTTAGTATGCTGTTATGCTGTTAGTTATGAATGTAGACCAGATTTCTGGAGGTGTGTATCACATGGTGAACGTGTGGTGAGGGAATAAATCACCAGGAGGGGGCGCCGTCTCCAACGCTGATCACACACGATGCTCGAGAACGTTTAAAAGGAGCAGAGGAATAAACGATCTGCATTTGGCCTTGATGATGGAGCTGGTGTGTGTTACGTGAGTGTCATTTAGAACAGATTGTGTGTGTGTGTGTGTGTGTGTGTGTGTGTGTGTGTGTGTGTGTGTGTGAGAGAGTTACAAGTTCTTACTTGATCTGTTCCCAGGTGTGTGTGTTAAGGTGAAGAACCCACAGGTCTTTGTAGTGATAGAACTGTTCTCCATTAGGGGACGCAAACTCACCTCCAAACACCCACAACTGCCCCCCCGCCTGGGGCACCACCACCGCCTACACACACACACACACACACACACACACAGAGAGAGAGAGAGAGAGAGAGAGAGAGAAAACTCAGACTCGTCTGTCCTGGGAAAAATGTATAGCTTTATCTCTGACTGTTACAAAGCGCTGACACTGGAGACTCCTTCCACGAATGTTAAAAAGTAAACATCTCCTTACAGAGTAACTGACGTTACCTGATGAGCGCAGCGGCGTGGAGGAGGGTTCGCCTACAGCCTAAAGTGGGTGCTCAAGAAGAAATACAACATCTTCTTTTCCAGCAACATGTCCATCAAGACTCTTTTTAAAGAGAGAGAGAGAGAGAGAGAGAGAGAGAGAGAGAGAGAGAAGGAGCCAAAGAGAGCTGTGATTAAACAAATACTAAACTTCACAAAATAAATCTCTTTTTGCTGTGAATATTTCTGCTCTCCAATCTTTCCAGAAATTTAAATACAGACACGGTAATAATCCAGGAAGCGAATCCGCTCGCCCGTGACAGCGTTCTTATCCATGTTCTTATCCTGCACTTTACCTTTTTCCCGTTGAAGTATTCTCCACCAAACAGAATCAGCTCGTCCTTTTCGGGATGCGCGCTCAGAGACGCGTTCAGCCTGAACGCAGCACACAGGACAGATCACATGGCATCACATCGCATCTTACAGTCACATGATCCTACACGGGAAGAACCTGGTTTAATGTGTACCTGGGAGACGGAGGAGGACACGCGTTCTCCACAACCTGCGTCTTCTTCGCATCCAGTAACTGAAACTCGGCGATGAGAGCCTCGAGGTCCTCCTGATCCAAAACACAAAAAAAGATGGATCAACTTGTAAAAATTATCACAATGTTTTTTTTTTTAATAAACAAAGAAACTGAAAATCTTATTGGAAGATGTGAGTGTTGAATGCTACAGATGCGTGTTATTGCGTCATAAAATATAGCAGCCAATCCTACTCCAGTATGCAAATGTGGATTAGTAGAAGACGGGGCGGGGTGTAATTTGCATATTTAGAAATTTAAATAGCTTAATGAAGGTAAAAATGGCTGTACTTGTCTGCTTTTTTCTTTTTATTTATTTATTGACAAGCCACATTAAGCGTTTTATTAATTTTAATTTTAAAATTACTTTTCTTGAACAGCAAGTGTTAAAACATCACAGCCATAACACAGTGTTTAAATGGTGTTGAATTTGGCAGTGTGTGTTTATTTGATCGAAAGCACAGACCTGTATATATCTTACTGTAAATAATGTTTTCCATTTATATTTATATTTACTTAGTTAGGAGTGATCACTCCAAGCAATGCTGCAGAACTGACAGCTAGCTAACCGGCTAACACATGCAGCTAAATAAAGCTTTAGCATTTAGCAGTAACACACCCACCTCTTCTTTTTTCGATCTCTTTGAGACCTTTTTCTCCATTTTGGCTGCCGTCTTTTCTGCTCCCTTTACCTTCTTGTCTTTCTTGCCCTTTTTACCCATTTTAAAAAATTTTTAACAGATAAAAATTCGCAGCCAAACTCTAAAAATCATCCACATGGACTTTTAAAAGGACTACTTCCGGAAACAGCGTCTTCTTCGGTGGTGATTCTTCTTCTTTGACTTTATCGCGAACTGGACTCGCGTTCTGCTATCAATCAAAAACATCAAATACAGACATACCTACAAAGTTTAATCCAATTTTAAACACATATTGTTTACTACACAACGATGAAAAGTGTAAAGATTCAAGCAGAAAGCGAGAAACACCACAAAACATTATTTCTGTGATTATTTTTTTTTATATATAATGTAGCTGCAGTGCCGCCTAGTGGACTGGAGGTGCTGCTGTTATAAACGTCTGCTAATCCAAATTCAAATTAGCATTTAACTTCATTTGTAAAATTAAATAATTGAATTAAAAACCTTCTTACAACGTGTGTGCTTCGTATATATTCCCTTGATTTATGAAAGGACATAATTTAATATGCGTTGGATGCGTTTGCTAAACCATAGTACTTTAATTTAATATTCTTCATTCATTAGTTAGCAATGTTTTATTGACCCAGGCCACTTCTTTAGATTTCACAGCAATGTAATTGTAAAATATATCCTCAAATAAACAACATTATTGTCAAAGTACACACACAAGGTCCCTCGCCCACCTGGGAATCGTGGAATGAGAATAAAAGACAGAGGATGTGTGTGTTTAATATTCACAAAGATCAGTCCCATAAGTTCACCTCACTATTATCAGGAGGATTCATCTCTGCTTCAAAAATGTCATCTTTAAATGTAAAATATATATATATTGTGGAAATTGAGCCAGGTTTTGTAGATTTCATGTTGAAATTATTTTGTAATATTGTTCCACTTTGATGGACAAAACAGCACAGAATGATTACAAGCAGGAAACGAAGAGAAGATTTCACTTTCCACATACGATCCTGATCGTTGTAGATAAACATGTAATTAGCATGTGGTGTCTACATGCCTCCTAGACATGAAGAATAACACATCAGAAGTCAGGCAGACATGTTACAGTCATATGATTATCTCCCTCACATGCTGAGTATGAAACACCCAGGCTTGTGCTGTTGTTTTTTACTATATATTAATTAAGATATTCATAGTGTCATAGCACTAAGATCCTAGTAAGTTTGATCCAGAACAGAGGTGCTAGCTTACATGAATCCTTTCGGTGTTGTCTTTTTGAAGCATGGTAGTGGTCGCATTTTAGGGTTACCCCTGGCCACGTGGTCGCTTCTCTGACTAACCCTCTCTTTTCCCGGGCACTGGCATTTGGTGGACAAATGTCCTGTAGGCTGAGGTTTGGTTGTGCGTATAAGAAAAGAAAGATAATTATTACCTAAAAATAATTATTACCTCAAACCCTACACAAAATATTGGTTTAGGACCTTGATATTTTTCAGAAAGTTTGTCTTAAACATTTTTTTGATAGCTAACCTTGGTCTCTCATGATGCTCTTTGTTTACATACAGTAGTGTGCAAAAGTCTTAGGCATATGCAAAGAAATGCTGTAGAGCAAAGACACCTTCAAAAATAATGAAACTAAATGTTTCTACATTTAAAAAAATACTACAAAGAGCAGTAAACAGTAATAAATGAAATAAAGTCAATAATTAATGTGACGACTCTTTAATTTAAATAAATAATCAGTGTCTCAGGTGCAGTGTGTGCAGGTTGATAAGGAAATGAGCTGGAAGTATTACTGAGCAAGAACGTCTTCGTCGGCGTCAAGAAGACCTCTGAAACTGACAGCTGAGCGAAGAATAAAGACGTCTGAAACCCAGCAACCTTCATTCTGTCTTTATCTGAATTTATGACAAAATCTCAGTTAAGTCAATCTGAGTTCCAAGTTGTAACACTAAAATGTGGAGAGGTTCAAAGGGGTGAATATTTATGCATGCTACTGTATATATAGCTCAAAACAAAAAAACAAAAACAATTATCTTTATCTATTTTCATATGCTACAAATAACTTTCTATTATGGTTTTATATCTCCATAATTAAAGATGTAGATTTTAAGCTTTTTATGTTTCTTTAAAATGTTGCTAATGCTGGTATTGACTTAGCCTTTTGTCCAGTTGTAGTTGATCAGCTGAAAATAGTGTCTGAGTTCAAATTCTAAATTTTAAAACCATAAAAAAAAAGTGTATAAGAATATATCTATGGATATATGGATGGTGGCAGCAGCGGTCCGACAGTACTGATATAAGTTTGCTTCTTTAGTTTTGGAGCTACATGGCTAATGTACGAACACATGATGGAAAAGAGCACACATTTATAGACGTCTCAGAAGTCTGCAGAGTCGACCAGTGTAGACCCGAGTTCTCCTGTAAGTGTCACAACGTGTTGCTGAAGGGCCTCTACAAATCACGCAGCAGGGTTTTGGATGTAAATTTATCACCCCGTGTTCACACTCACATGTGGCCGGTGCTCTCGGCTCGCGCTCCTGTGTGAAATATAGCACAGGAAATTAGAATGATCAGAATCGGAGAGGAATTTGCTGTTCAAGCAGCAGAGAGCTGGAAGAGCACACGGATAATCAGTGGCCTCTTTGTTTGTGTTTTATCGTGATGGAGAGGAAGACACGTCTGTCCTTAACCCTAAACTCTACACAAGATTTTGAGGTTCTCTGATTGTCCACATGGATCTCTGATTGTCCACGTGGATCTCTGAATGTCCACGTGGATCTCTGATTGTCCACGTGGATCTCTGATTGTCCACATGGACCTCTGAAGGTCCACATGGATCTCTGATTGTCCACATGGACCGCTGAAGGTCCACATGGATCTCTGACTGTCCACGTGGATCTCTGATTGTCCATGTGGATCTCTGAAGGTCCACATGGATCTCTGAAGGTCCACATGGTTCTCTGATTGTCCACACGGTTCTCTGATTGTCCACATGGATCTCTGATTGTCCACGTGGATCTCTGATTGTCCACGTGGATCTCTGAATGTCCACGTGGATCTCTGATACAGGTGTACCACCGTCGTAGTCATTCTTCCGACTTTTACTTACTTCCTTATTTTAGTACCTTTCGACATATCTTAACCGATGGTTTCTAATGTTGTTTGTAATGAGTTGTAATGGTTTGTAATGAGTTGTAATGGTTTGTAATGGTTTGTAATGGTATTCTGGGTTTTCCCTGCATATATATCACAATACTAAGAGTCCTTCACCTGATCCGAGATGTGTTTCTGAGTTTTCTAAGTAGGGAATAAAACATGACAAGGCGTGCTGTTAGTATTGTGATTACCATTGTGCTCTTAAACCACAGCAGTCTGCTAACACTAACAATTTTTTTTAATTAAACAATGACACATTATATATTTTTTTATCCATTTATAATAACATTTAATGTTGTGGAACATTCCGTGATCAAGGTAGTTCCTATTCTCACTTACTTTATAGTAGCTACAATCAGACGTTCCCTCACCAGCCTCTCTTTTCTCTCTCTTGAAATTAATAAGACAAACAAATGCAGCTTATCATCTTTCCGCGAAACCACAAAGCGTAAACTCGTCTGTCCTGAAGATGACCGAAAACCTAAAGTTACAGCTTTACCGCTGACCGTTATAAAGCACTGACACTGGAGACTCCTTCCATAAAAGTTAATAATAAATGCTTAAGACTGATTTAATGGGCTTAATAGACCTCAGTCTGTGATATTGGGGACTGGGATACTATAGGACTGCCTAACATCCCTTTAAAGGAGTGATTTAATGTTTATTTGACCCGATCTCTATCCATCAAACCTGTACAGTGGACGTGTGATGTGTGAAACCATGAGGTCACAATATTTAGAAGAATTTGTGGAATATGGTTTTCATGGTCACATCATCCTCTGGTGTCTCCACGGCTGAAACGATTGTTCTTTTAACATCGTACGTACTGAAGAAGAAGAAGAAGAAGAAGAAGAAGAAGAAGAAGAAGAAGTAGAAGAAGAAGAAGAAGAAGAAGAATTTTGCCATTTTGACATGCCTGCTAATTATTTTCAGAAACAGCAGGAGAACACGTGGCAAAAGTGTTACATAAGTGTTACATAGCAGCTCATTTTTTAAATGAATTAATTTATTAGTTTTCACCAAAGGATCCCCCAGTCCCACCTTCTTGTTCTCTATTAGCTCACATGACCAACGCTACCTAACTTTTTCACATCTCATGTCCTTTCCCTTTCAGTCCCTTTCCCCTTCTTTTCCACCAGGTGAATTTTATTCGTTTGCTCCGACCTCTGCTTTATCCCAATAGAACGTGAAGGAAGTCAATGCAAATGTGGAGGTCGAGGTCGACGTGAACGATGTCCAGTGACACCTATTCTTGTACATTAGCAGCGAGGTTACTCAAGCATATGGTTGCTCTGAGGCTCAGGACCGCTTTCCTGGATTCTGATTAAATCGAGTCTGCGACTAAATGAAATTTCCTGTGCAGAGTCACTTTTAACTAACGTCTGTGTCGCAGAATCCCAAGTATTTCTGAGGAGTCATATCTTTATGCCCTTGAGGAAAAGATGTACAAGTGAAATTCCAGTAAAATAGGTTTACTCAGTTCACAGTTACCTTTTAGACCTCATTTACTGTATACCTTATATTTATGTGGCCATGTGGTTTACAGGATAACACTCACAATCCACCATAACTGCTGGAGTAGTACAACTACGCTAAATACTCACGGAGTACAACAGTACAAACACGTAGTACGATAATGCTAACTCGAACATTGCAACAGTATATCGTTAGATAAGAGGACATTAAGAGCACTGACACTGGAGACTCCTTCCATATCAACGACTAAACACATTACACACACTTTTAGTCCGTTTATATAGCGCGTCCTCCGTACACGTCTCTGTGAATTACTATAGAAACTATAACGTATTAGAACGAGTGTATTAATATAAACCTGCGCTACTGTCAGAGCTGCTGTTACAGAAAATAAAACTGCACCTTCTGACCAATCAGATTTGAATATTCATCAGCGCTGTGGTGTGACAGCATATAACATGATGTTTTGATGGTTAAGAGAATTATTGCCATAGTTTAGACTCAGGAAGCACATGACTGTTCCTGCTATTCGCTGTGAAGAGACTATTGTGTGTTAGCATGCTAATTTCTCCTCCTTGGCAATCATGCATCTCACCAGAAGCATTTTGGCCTTCTACACACACACACACACACACACACACACACACACATACACACACGCGTTATTCTGGTCTCATGCTTGCCCTGGGGTCCTTCTTGTGAGACAGGAAGCAATGCTTGTTTGTATTTTTTCAATGGTTTTCTAGCAGAATTGGACGAATTGAAGTTGTGGCTTTTCCATTGCGATTGATTTTGATGTCTGGATCAAAAGGCAAGAACAGGGCTGCACATGGGGCTCTGTGTGTGTGTTTGTGTGTGTGTGTGTGTGTGTGTGTGTGTGTGTGTGTGTGTATGGTGAGTCAATACAGCCTGCGTCAACAAACCTCTTTAGTGCCTCGGAGAATCGTGACCACAGGATGATTCTGAGGAGCTCAGACTGACGGAAATTGCTGTGACGGTACTGAATATGATCACAGAGAACAATGCATAGAAAATTTATTTCCTTTTAATGCGTACAAGAGACAACGGGTCTATGTTCTCTAATAAAGTGTCTATTTGTGTGTCACACACACACACACACACACACACACACACACACACACATTCTGAAGTGTTAATATCGGATTCACATAAGCCACCTGCTACCATAAATCTCTCAAAAATGAATGCTAATGGTGTTAATGCCCCTGAGTGGGTCATTAGCTGTCTCTTCATCCTCCACGGCTGTTCATATGAACATCACAAGGCTCCAAATCCACATGACACCGCCAGTTACACATTACCCTAACTGTGCTTTAGAACAAAATGCTTCAAGTGTTCAGTCCTGTCATTGGCTTCAGATAGCTTTAATGACTTCATTTTATAAAAGATTGCATATTTAACCGATGTTTTCCTAATTACGGCTGCACTGGACAATGGAAGGATGCGTGAAGGTCACTTCAGTTCACTTCAGTACTGTTTTAACTCACCTTCTCCTAATGATTTAAATACGTCCCACCTGTGTCACATGAGGGGCAGTCGAGGCAGATAGTCTGAGAGTCGGACTTGTAATCCGAAGGTGAACCTGAAGGTGGTGGGTTCAAGTCTCGGGTCCGGCAGGGATTGTAGGTGGGGGAGTGAATGACCAGCGCTCTCTGCCACCCTCAATACCACCACTGAGGTGAGACCCTTGAGCAAGGCACCGATCCCCCGCTGCAGCTTGACCATGACCAGTTTAACTAGTCTTTTAGTGCGAGTTAATTCAGTGGAGGTGGTTGAATCAACGCAAGCTACAGTAGTTAAGCTGGTTGTGTCAGCTCAGTGGTTAAGTGGTTTTGAGATCAGAAGGGAGTGTGTTCAAATCCCAAGACCAAACATCCGTAGCTGGCTCCTTGAGCAAGACCCTGAACCTTCAGCTGAGTTAAAGTCAGGTAAAAGTTTTAAAAGCATCATCCAAATGAGCGAATGTATTGGATTGGGTGTTATGTTATACTAGCTGTCAGGAGTGAAGTACATGCGGAGGTGAAGGTGAAGGTTATTTATCTCCTGCATGTTGCTGAGTATGTCTGTGGACATATTATTATTAAATGATCACTGTTATTACTACTATCGCTGTCACTATGGAGATACTCTCCAGGATACAACTTTCTCTCTTCACTTTCTCTTCACCAAGTCTCAGGTATGAGTCACTGGATTTCTTTCAGAAGGCCGTGGGGACTACAGATAAGCAGGACTGACATCAGAACAAGGTCTTGAAAGTAAAAAGAAACAGAGATGAGAGAGTTCCTGCTAGGATTTAGAGGTGAGGAGGGAATTAGGGGACTGAGGTTTAGAAGTGTGAGCTACGACTGAGAAAACTGGTGCCACTGTGAATTGCCTTGCAAACATCTTAGCTCCTGGGTTATACTCGCCATATACTTAAATAGGTAAAGATGGCTGCTGCGTGTATCCTGCATTTGTTTGACATGTTAGCCATTTGCAGTCAGATAAGAGAAATATACTCTGTTGGTATGATGAGATTGGTTTGATAGCCTGATATAACACACCTAACATCTACGTGGAAGCCACTACTGCTGTTTCCGCCATATCACTGGGCGTCATTGCGTGAGAAAATGCCAGGAGCAAAAAAAACAACCCAGAGCTGAGCAGTTCCATCTGTGGCTGTTCTCAGGCTCGATGGTAAATATTGAGATTCCTTTGTTGACACTTTTCCAGTGTCCACACTGTGATTTGCAGTGTTTACCGATCAGTGACGTTGATTTACAGCACGCTCGGCACTATCCCAATCCGAACCTGCCACATTCCCATTAACACACGTAATGTAAATATGCTTTGCTCTCTGTGTAGACGCTCAAAGCAGCTCCTGGGTTTATTAAAGATCTCAATCTGCAGACCACGAAGAGCATTGCACCACATCTAGAACATGGGTTCTGTCTGGGTTCTGCACTGAATTTTCCCTTTGAAATAAAGGATACGTGAGGAAGCCGTGAAGCTTCAGGAAGATCAGAGCCTGCGAATTTCCTCCAGACGCTGTGCAGAAAATGTTAGACTGAATAATTTCAGGTACAACAGGACAATTATTACATATACTAATGTTATATTAATCCTGTGAGGGACCGAGCCTCACACCCGAGTTTTCCATGAGAGGTTTTTTCATATTTTTCAGTAGCAAAGCATAAATTTGCTCAAGTTATTAATTTAAAGGAATATGAGACATTAAAAGAACAATTTAGATAAAAGTGAAATGTACACAATCATTTATTTAATATTTTTCTATATAATATTTTTAAAATTTAGCACTTATTTATTTATTTATTTATTTATTTATTTATAAGTAGCTAGTGTAATTTGATTTATTTATTTCATACTGTTCAGTAATATTTTTTCAACATTGTACAAACTGCATGTCTAAATCATCACACACACTAAAGCCACATCCATTATATCTAACACACTTCAAAAAATGTAAAACAAAAGGACAATTTTTAGAAAAATCTATTAAATACAACTTTGTGAGAATAACACGTCTCATGAACGAACGGATGACGGGTCAGTACCGTAACGGGTCAGTACTGTGAAGAGTCATTACTGCAGCGGGTCAGTACCGTAACGGGTCAGTACTGTGAAGAGTCATTACTGCAGCGGGTCAGTACTGTAACGGGTCAGTACTGTGAAGGGTCAGTACTGTGAAGAGTCATTACTGCAGCGGGTCAGTACTGTGAAGAGTCATTACTGCAGCGGGTCAGTACTGTAACGGGTCAGTACTGTGAAGCGTCATTACTGCAGCGGGTCAGTACCATAACGGGTCAGTACCATGAAGGGTCAGTGCTGTGAAGAGTCATTACTGCAGCGGGTCAGTACTGTAACAGGTCAGTACTGTAACGGGTCAGTACCGTGCAGGGTCAGTACTGTGAAGAGTCATTACTGCAGCGGGTCAGTACTGTAACGGGTCAGTACTGTGAAGAGTCATTACTGCAGCGGGTCAGTACCGTGTAGGGTCAGTACTGTGAAGCGTCATTACTGCAATGGGTCAGTACTGTAACGGGTCGGTATCGTGAAAGCTCTTTCTTCCCTGAGGCAGTCAGATTCTGCTGCTCAACACCCTGCTGCCTCTCAACGCTCACCTGGGTGATAAGACACCAAACCCAGTATGACTCAGACATTGCACACCTGCACTTTACAAGCTGCATCACACACTTTTTATTATGGAACTCATTTTTTGCTGCTATAATTACTGCTGCTACACTACAAAACAGTTTATAGTTTACCGCCCATGTTCTGTGTATTTATTGCCTTGTGTGTCTATTGTTCTGTTCTGTGTATTCGCTGTCCTGCACTGCTGTGTACTGCACTTTGTATGCTGTCGTGCGTATTGTTCTGTGCTGCACCATGGTCCTGGAGAAATGACATTTCATCCCAGTGTATACGAGCTATACAGAAGAATGACAGTAAAAACCCAAATGACTTGAAAGGTCAGTGCTGTGACGGATCAGTACTGTGATGGATCAGTACTGTGATGGATCAGTACTGTGACAGTTTATTATTTATTATTCAATACAATAACATGTATATTATAACACCATTACAGATGCTCGTATTGCTGTATGGAAGCCGTAGGATGCACATATTAACGTGTGTGTCCTCAGAAGGAAGGGTCACATGATCATAGTAGATGTTGCTTTACCTCCTGGGGGAAAATGTTCCCACACTCACTCAAATCACGAGTTTTTTCCTGCAGCAGTCACGAGCCGCACGCAGCCGAGCAACCGGCCCTTAAACACAGGAGCTTCCTACACCCGGGACGTCAGGCTCGCAGGCTGGAGGATCAGATCTCTGAGGAGATTTAGTGTTTATCACTTTATCGTGCACTAACACCTACATCAGCTCACGCAAGCAGCTCAGGAGTTTACCCAGCTGTGCTGGATCAGGGCAAACGCTACAGCCGTGTCTCGCATGCGAGTCTGACAGAAGTGTTGCTGCTAGAATTAATTCTAATCAACTGAGAAAACCTGAATGAACACGTGGCCCAGGAAGCATCCTGTTCAGGAGCTAGCAGACATGTACTCCTTGATGTAGGTTTTCTGTAAGGAGAAATATGTTTATTTACCATTTGTGGAAGGAGTCTCCAGTGTCAGTGCTATGTAACAGTCAGAGGGAAAGCTGTAACTTGACTTCACGAGAAATAAAGAGAGGCTTGTGAGGGAACGAGTGTTTATAGCTGCGAGAATGTACGTGAGAACGGGAAGTAACTTGTCTCAGCTTTGGTAGAAGAAGGCAACTCTGCTTTCATTCCTATAACAGCACAATGAAATTAATAAACAACAAAATAATACCGCTTTGCAGAAATCACATCATCACATCATTATATCACACAACCGCAAACAACTGGAATGATTTTCATTTTTATTTCTCAAAAAAGACACAGAATTCAGTAGACACTTCGCATGAACAGCAAAGAAAAGGACACATTGACGGTATGGTTGTCTGTTCAACTGATTATATACAACTGATTTGTCTTTTTCTACGAAACATTATAACATTATACAGAACACAGATCTGAGATCAGCTGGAAAGAACAGAGCTGAGAGTCCAGACTGGAACATGACTGAGTTTAACACAGATCTGAGACCAGCTGAATCAGACGGCCTGATCACACACTACAAGCAACACACTGGGGTTAGAAACAAACTGCCAGAGTGTGACCAAACCCAGAGTCTGCCCTGACCTCAGTGTGTGTGTGTGTGTGTGTGTGTGTGTGTGTGAGAGAGAGAGATTGGGAATGATATTTCATCAGCAGTTCCAGCAGGAAGAGTTCTGGCACGCTGAATCATTCCCAGTCAGTGGTTAGGGAAACACGAGACGCTCCCTGTGATTGGTGAAAAATGGAGGCAAGTTCACTTCCTGTTTCGACGCCACACAATCAGCCGGGCTGCGTCCCATTAATCTAACACACTCTCGTCGACTTGCTTAGCATCATCTCAACGGAAAGTGAAGCAAGACCTTCTTGGAGATTTGACTAATCAAGTCAAGCTTTTGATTTTGAGAGAACGATGCTCAAAAAAGCTTAGATGCAATTACCATTTTTGAAAAAAATAAAAAGAAGCGAATATTCATAAATAGTGCAAATAGGAGTAATCCAATCTGATCGGTGAGGGTTAAATTGGGTTCTAAACAGTCGAGTCGTCCATCCGTGCATCAGCCTAGATAACAAGCAAACCAGATCATTAACAAGCCGTAAAACTATAAAACATGCAAAAGGCATCGCTTCAGGCGCCTGGAGTGATTTCAGTTGCCGAGGCTGAAGCGGGAACAAACGCCTCACCGTGCTAGCAAAACACACGTCACTATTTTCATTTCATGTCTATAAAAAATAAACGAAGAAAATAAATAAACTTGAACATAAATAAATACAAAAACTGCACACGATTTCGTGATCATGGCTTGTTAAGGATGGGGTTTGAGATTAACCCACGCCAATCAGACTGAAATATTCATCACTAACGGCTGCTGTTTAAACATTTGTTTATATATATTTTTTTTTCAAAAAGGAATAAAGTGCAAAGTTGAGTCAACCCTTTGAATCTCCAAGAATTTCCATCTCACTTCACTTTCCATTAAGATGACGGTACGGAAGTCAACAGAAGTGTGCAAAATTACTGGAACGGTTTACCTCGACGTGCATTTGCCCTTTTTTACGAGATGATGATTTACGCTGTTTTGCGGATAAGTCACACAAAGTCATGAAGAAATGTGTATGTATAAAATTGTGAAGGCGAGGGGCGGGGTTAAGGGAATCGCCTCTCGTGCATGGTTCTTTCTGCAGGTGCCGCGAGTGAACCCTGGTAGACGCATGTTTTATATACTTCCGGGTGGTAAAGGGATGCCGGAGAAAACGGCACACGATCGCAGGGTTGGTCATGTGACTAAGACCTGATGATGACCCAGTGCGAGCTTCTGACTTGTTACTGATTTGGTAATAAAGCATGAAATGTTCAGAAAAATACCAAAATAGATCAAAATGGCTTCCTCGCTCCGTGGAACAGCAATACTCTAATTACAACTTCGCAAGATGGAAACAGAACCATCCAGAAGCATCCAGAAGCATCCAGAACCAGTGCTTGTTGGTATTTACGACACGGTGAGATGTTACTGACCCGAGGGCAGACTCGGGGAAGAAGTTAGTCACACTTTAGCAAGACAAACATCTATCAGAAATCGAGAATCACTTCGACTTAAGTACAGCAGGAAGTTTATTAGCAGCACATAAACCTAAAACAAATCCAAAACTTCAAAACAAGTCATTTTTAAAAAAGTAAAGAAAAAAAATAACAGGTTTCCCCAAACCCGACACCCCCCCTCAAAAAAAAAAAAAAAAAAAGCTAAATATATTAGTGCACTAAGCAGATATAAAAAATATTAGAGTCCCTACAAATAAATAAATACATTAAGTAACAGTCAGCGCTAATTCACGTTCGTCTGACTGGTTTCGTGTTAGTTCTATTTGAAGTTAAACGTTTTCTAACACAGAACACACAGCTGTAACACGCATGTAAGTGCCAAATCATACTGACCTCACAAATCACTCAGAGTCTGGAGTCCTTCGTCGTGTTTAAAAAAAAAAATACTCCATTCCTCAATTTTACGCCTGAAAGAAAGTAGCCATGGCATTACATAGCATACGGGGGGAAAACAAAACAAAACAAAACAAAACGCGCAAACAAACAAAAAAATCCCCCAGAAACACAAACGCGTCTTTACTGTACGTTTCTCCAAACTGACCTCATCACTAACGGGAACAGAGAATCATCCGGACTCATCATCCTGATAACGCAACAATCGAACGCAAACGTTTTAAACGACAAAGAATGAAGGAAGCGATTGTGAAAACGATCCGATGAAACCGACAGGTTAACGTTAATTTGTGAAAAAAAGAAAAAGGTTTGAGATTATTTACACTTCCGTGAGTAATGATATGTTATAACTGCATAATGACGTTCATTACACAACACAGCTAGAGGATGGGTTTAGATGTGGACGATGTGTTGGTGAGGTAGCGAACATGAACGTACGAGAAAGTTTCGAAGTAAAAAAAAAAAATTCAGTTGTAGATAAATTGTTGCTACAATAATAAAATAATAAAAATAAAAATTAAATAACTAAAACCTAATTAATCTAATTTAAAAAAAAAAAAAAAAAAAAAAAAAAAGAAGTTACTTCCAGCCCAGGGCTTTACATTGTCTTTACATTTCCTTATTGTCTGAGGCCTGATATTACATCATCATAAATTTTTTTTTACGAAAGCCAGGAACACTTTTTTTTTTTTTGCCATTTTAACAGCACATTAAATGTCGAAAGCCTCTCCGCGTTACCCAGTGAGATTTTTGTCAAAAATTCCCCAAAATTCTTGAAGCTGTTTTAGACAAACTCAATAAAATCTCACGTTTAACACGGCTTTCAAAGATTTCATCGAACCTACGAGATTAGTTATGATCTCAGGTAAACATTTATGCACAATTCTACCCATGAAGCTGTTCACCACACACACCTTTTTTTAAAAATTTTTTTTATCAGTTTTTATACCAGAGGCACAGGAAAGCATTGAGTAATTGAAATCGGTTTTGTAAACCTCTGGCAAGCTAATTCAAGCACGTTTAAAGACTCCTGAGTGAATAAAAGAGTATTTTCTGTATTACGGAGTGCCTCAGGGTTCAGTGCTAAGCCCAGTGTTGTTACATATTAGCTCTCTATGACTTGAGTCATGATTGTAACGCAGTGTGTTAAAGAAAGTGTTTTTTAGAAAAAAAAAGAGGAAAAAAGTGGAGGACGCTCTGTTAAAAGACTTTCACTGCAATCATACGCGAGTACACCAGCACACGTGGACTGCAGTGTAAGTAAAAGAGCGTTGTCTGTATCCAGCGCATTAAGGAGTGCCTCAGGGTTCAGTGCTGCGCCCAGTGTAGCTTTTACATATTAGCTATTCTCTACAAGAGATAAAGAAAAACGTTCAACATGTTTATGTCGAAATATCCGTGATTAGCGATTCTGGTGCTAATTTGTTGCTCGGTGCTCTATTTTCGTTAGTTCTGTGGGAGGTTAGCGGGTTAGCGTATCGTCACCGCGAGTGTAGAAATAATTTCAGCATAAGGTCAGGGTTCTGCTATTAGCTCCTAAAAACAAAAAATCTTTTCTCAGCATTTTTCAGTGATGCTCAACGTCTGGAATTAAGGAGAAATCCAGTGTAGAAATAGTGGAGACGTCGGAACAAAGGCTGGGACTCCCAGAATCCCAGAATGCAATGCAGCAGACTCGGCTTGGCTAGTTAGTGATCTATGAGATGGCGAGCGCGATGGTGTTGGTGTTGGTGTTGAGATGGTCCAGCTACAACGATTTGTCTTAATGCGATTTATCAGCGTTTTTGTGAAATTTGAAAATTATACTAATATGTAAAACTGGGTTTGTACACTTTACTGCATATTTGATTAAAAAAAAAAATAGACAAAAAATGACGCTAAATGTTGTAAAAGTCCTAGAAGTCCAACGAGGTACGATGTGCCAGCGAGGCTACGGGAGGCTGAGGCTTTTCATCGCTGCGTGGAAATGAAAATCCGTAACTGCATGCTGCAGGTATGTACTTAATAAAAATAATAATAACAATTAAAAAGTAACCCTAAATGATCAAATAAATTCTAAAAAAAAAATGATGTAATTGTTTTATATCTGCTCTAGAGAAAGACAGAAATGTGGAAATATTTTATGGAAAAAAAAACACGTGTAGAAGGTGTAGAAATGTACGAATTATTTCAAGAGAAAAGACGCAATATTGTTTGTTTTTTTTGTTTGTGAAGTTCACATTCAGGACAACTCCTGCGCTCAGACGCAAGCTCTCGGCTCGAGCTGCTGAAACGACACGCGGTTTGACTTTCTGAAATGGACAGAACTCCAGCTCCGACGGTTTAAACGACTCCTGAACTCAATGCTGCCAAATTTCCTTTTTTTTAATTCAAAACGATGACTGACGAGAGAGATCTCATCACATCACGTCACGTCACGTCACAACTCCTGTCGCCGTTAGTGCTGTGTGCGCTCTCATCGACGTCACTCGATGTACACACAGCACACTGACTCCATGTAAAAAAAAAAACTAAACATAAAATACTAAACCAACAATGAGGCGACTGACGGGAAAACGGAAACGGAGGAGCTGCTCTTCTCATTCTGCTCGTCTACGCTCGCACTCAGAGATTCTTGAACACCGTAGAAACGTTAACGTGTTAAATAAACATCATGTCATGGGCTGGTTTTAAACACTCCGCTGAGGAAACCTACGCGAGCGTTTTAACGTTTATGATTTTATCTATTCTGTACCTTTTCGCTCTATAATAGTGATTAACCTGGGAGAAAACCTGGGAGGAAAAGAAAACGAGGGTGTTCAAAAACGTTCACGTTTGCAGCGCATGCTGTAATTGCGCACACACACACACGCACACACACACGCACACACTCTCATACTGCCATATTTTACAGTAGCTTTAGCAGCTGAAATGATAAGGAGACACCTCGATGATGCCGTGCTATACTTAATTATGAAAGGAATGTCTGAAATTAAAAAAAAAAAGGAATAAAGAAAAACGAGAATGTTTACAATGCTCAAGTGTAGATTAAAAAAAAAAAAGGTTAGAAGGAATAGAAACAGAGAATCCTGCATCATCCAGACGTCTCTCGTCATTCGTTTTCCCGGCGTAGGCGCGGATTTACGGGTTCACCCTCACGGAAAGCTCGTGGAGAGAGAGAGAGCGTGGCTGCAGCAGGGAGAGGTCAGAGGGAGAACATGAAAATTTGTCTTTTAGTTTGTGCGCAGAATCGTTCCCAAAGCGTCTGTTTGCTTGCTTTGTTTTTTCCCTCCTTCACTCCTGAGGCACGACTTCCAGCAGCTTCTGACAGGTCGCCGTGGCCGAGACTGGGGCAGAAAGAGGGAAAGACAGACGTTCAGTCACTCAGACAGCTACATCATACAGGATTAGAGTAATATCTAACGTTTATATCCGAGACACCTAACACGACGTTCATATTAGCAAGTGACGAGTCGCTTGCGTCGCTTGTCTGGTGGGCGTGGCCTCTCCAGCGCTCTAATGAGAAACAGTAGTAGCTAAAATATATAGCCTACAGCTCACTGTACGATTTATACACATCACGTATGTTTAAAATGTATTTAAGTTTCATTTACATGTTCCGTTCCCGTTTCCGTGCTTGCGCCGTTGTCAGATTCGATTAGCAAATCAAGCTAAAAGTACTAGCTATGCACACTCACCAGAGTTGTACATGACAGGATAAGAAGAAACTACGGTTATTAGTTTTTTTCTTCCATTTGTGCGTCAAACAGTAAACGGGAACTAAAGTTGTGGGCGGGGAACTGAAGAAACGTCGCGCCACACGACTGGTCAGAGGAATCACTTGAGCCGGTCGTTCGGATTTGTCGCTTTACTGCGTGATTATATCATCTGCATAGAATAGAGAAACCCTCAATTCAGATCTGCTTTGTTGCTGAAATGGCATCTCCGTGTCCTGCACGTGCGTGGAAAAAGAACGGTCACGTGTCGCTCTGTCGCTCGATGGTGTGAACGCAGCATTAGCTCTCGCCTGTTGAGAAAAGCTAGCTAATGAGATCGCTAATAAGATCACTAATAAGATCTCATGATCTAGTTAACAAACAGCTGCTAGAGAAAAAAAAGTGAAGTGAAGTGACTTTGTGGCCAAGTGTGGTGACCCAGACTCGGAATTTGTGCTCTGCATTTAAACCATCCAAGTGCACACACACAG
>CM074951.1:25520194-25532694 GCA_037577455.1 Pangasius macronema | reverse complement strand
ATCCCCGAGCCGATGATGGTGCCCACGATGATGGCCACGCCGTTGAGCAGCGTGATGGTGCGCTGCAGCACCACCGTCTCCTCTCCATCCCCGGCCCCTGCCCCTGCCTCTGCCCCTGCCGCGGGACCACCGGAGCCTGACGCGCCGCCGAGCATCTTCTCCGCCGCCTGCTGGTCCTCTTCCGCGTCGCGGTTCCCCGAGTTTCTCTTCTTCACACTCGACATTTTCGGTTCTTTCGGGTTTGAGTTACAAACCACGTTTTCAAGACTATGAACGCGCTCCGGTCGCCGGCTCCCGGTTGTGTGAGTCACAGAAGCGTGGCGATGTGAAGCTGCGCTTCAATGAGGAAAAGCCTTAAAGCAGAGCATCGCCTCCTCGGCACGTCATATTCTTCCCGCCCCCCTACAAGGCCAGACTCTGGTACTGCAGCTCTCCCTTTGTTCCCTTCTAGCGGCAATACCTGGTACTGCAACTCCCCGTTTGCTTCCATCTAGCGGCAATACCTGGTACTGCAACTCCCCGTTTGCTTCCCTCTAGCGGCAGTATATGGTATTGCAACGCCCCCTCTTACTCCCTCTAGCGGCATGACCTGGTAATGCAACTCTCCCTTTGTTTCCCAGAATGCCTCTTCAGCGCCAGAGATACAAAACAGATTCTGCGTATAAGTAGTAATTCGTCTACTTAAACTATGCAGTTTTGTGAAGAAAAAAGTACATACTTTAGAGTGTGTACCAAAAGAATATGCAAATACTGAGACATGCTAACTAGCTCGGCATGTATCGGAAGAGAGCGTCGTTGCCTAGTTACGGACACTGTCACCGTAACGAACTCCTCGCTGCATTTCAGCTTTCCTTCATTCATTATTCCTTATGTAGTATAATTTATATTATATAATTTAATTTACCAATCCCTTGATTTACGCCTCTCTAAAATACGTCCTTGAATTCGACAAAGCAAATCGTCACCAAACTCCTCTTCTCTCGCGTAAGGTGTTGTGGGTGATATTAGCTGAACATACTGAGATTTGGGACACACAAAGCCTAGTCTCGGATACAAAATCCAGGCAAAAATCCTTACAAAATCCAGGCTCAGTGATCACAGTCTAGCCTTAGAGAAAGGCGGACACAAACAAACATGGCTTCCAGAGGAAGAAAGAGTGTCACAATTGTCACTGAAAGACTGGTGAGGCTGAGACAGAGGCACACTTTCTCCTTCACTCTGATACCTTCCGTAACACAAGAGAAAATACTTTGTAAAATTCTCTTAAGTTGTTACCTCAGTTTTCCGACCAATCAGAAACAACCCGTATGCAGGTGCTGCTGGGGGCGGAGTCACGCACCTACTGCCGACCTTCTGAGCTGCACGTGCTCACAAACCACTTCCTGCTCTGATCACATCTCACTGCACAACTGTACACACTCAACACACATTTAATTTACTCTAGCTCTAATTTAATTTACTGTGTTTTATTTAACTTTTATTTTATATTATAGTGTATATGTACATAACTACATTAACCTTTATACTTTTATCCTACACTGGCACCTTGCATTTTGTCACTACATATATATTTTCTTCAATTCTTCCTTCTTTTCTATATTGATGCTTTGGCAATATTGTATGTAAACAATCATGCTAATAAAGAAAGTTCTCCTCTAGCGGCCATGCCTGGTACTACAGCTCTCCCGCTTATTCCCTCCAGTGCTGTTTTTTATTTATTTATTTTTTTTTTTTTTCAGAGATCAGTGTTAGACAAGATGAACAGGTTTGTGTAGTGACAAAGGAAATGTAACCAGCTGGTTTTGTTTCCAAGAATCATATCAAACATCGTATAGATAGCACTTATCGGCATTTATAAGATTTAGATTATTATATGGTATTTCATAGTTCTGGTATTTCAGAGTTTTGCTAAAAAAAAATAGATAAATGAAAAATAAATGACAGATTAAACCCAACTCCTCTTAAACGGCTCGTTCTAATTCACTAGATTAGTATTCGGTCAAATTGAAAATGAAAATATTTATCAGTGCTTCTGTCTGAAAACATTTAGAGACTGAGTTTATACTCAGTAGGTTACATAGATAGATAGATAGAGCAATACTCCTCAATACTCAGAGACTGGACTGACAACACACACACACACACACACACACACACACACACACTACACTCTCTACCTGGCTGCTGCCCCAGGAACTGCTATGTCCATATATGGTATAAGCTCATCTCATCTGCTGAATACTATATATGTCAGTATATAAGATATAATATGTCACAGTATATGTTTACATTCACAGCAATTCATTATACTGTTATTCTTTTGCACTTCTGTTATATCCGATTCACTTCCTTACTAGACCTGTGTACTGCTCGTCGCTGCTCTGCGCCCGTTGTCCTGTTTTAGTAGTTATTGTACTGTCTCGTGCTGTTCGAACACGTTTGCACGTGCGCTTTGTGTAGTAACACGTAGCCTCTTGTGGTTCTGTGGTGTTGTATGTAGCACCATGGTTCTGGGGGAACGTTGTTTGGTTTCACTGTTAACTAACCAGCTGTATGTGGTTGAAATGACAGTGAAGCCACTTGACTTGACTTGAGATGGATACCTCAGTACAGCAGGTTTTTGTGACGTTAAACATTAAACCTGAATGTTTTTTTTATTGTAGTATATCTCATGTTTTGGACATTCTTTTGGACTCCTCTCCTGATCAATATATTTTGACAGTGAGGTCCTGTACATGCTTTGTAAGCTCTGTGGCTTTGGCATTCGGAATAAACAAAGAGTAAGAGACGGCTAAGCATTAGCTCAGTGTGTGACGTAACAGTATAGGCTGAGTCACATAAACCAATCACATAAAATGTTGACATTCTGCGTATGCGATGAAGGCAGTGTGGGAAAGCTAAGCTGTTTGCTCGCTAGGTTAGTTTTTTTGTTCGCTAGGTTAGCTTTTGCTTGTTAGATTAGCTTTCATATACAACATTAGCTTTCGCGCATGAGTTTTTGAAAGCTAGGTTAGTTTTCAGTCTCCAGGTTAGTTTTCACTTACTAGGTTAGCTTTTGCTGACTAGCTTAGCCTTCGCTCACTAGGTTAATTTTCACTTGCTAGATTAGCTTTCATTCACTAGGTTAACTTTCACTCAGTGGGTTTTTGCTCTCTAGGCTAGTTTAATAGTATGACAGCTTGGATAGTTTTTGCTTGCTAGCTTTCACTCATTAGTTAGTTTTCAATAACTAGGTTAGTTTTGGCTCACTGCTTAACTTTTGCTTAGTTTACAGTCCCAGATACTGTTCCTCTAGCGTGACACTTACACCTTCATCACCCAATGCTGGCCTCATCCATTTTCCTTAGAAGGACAGTTGAAAATCAAAAGTTCAGACGTTCACACCAGAAAGCAAGCACAGTTCCCAAAACCTTTCTTTTGTTTCATGGACAAACAGGACGTTATTTTACTGTTACACAACGGAGAGCTGAAAAGGAAACAGGGCAGTTGCACAATCTGCCATCTTTCCTCTACTTTTCCTCTACTATAACACCCTGTACTCAGAGTCTGGGTCGTGATTATCAAGTTGGATACGAATGAAGTTATGGACAAGTTTATTCATGAATCGCTCACAGGAACATTTACACAAAAAACACGTTACACACAAATATCCAGGAGGATATAGCTGGAGGAATGTTCTTATCCTACTTTCGTGTAAATGTCTGTATAATGAGACTCACTAATGTGAACCTCGATCGGCTTCAGGTCGTACCGTTGCTGATGAGTTCCTCTGTACGGATTACTCTGTCGAGTTTAAATCACTTATTTCAGTTACACACTGATTACAGTTACACATCGAAGTCATGTCATATTAACGACTTGGGGAAAAAAATGATTCAGACATTAACACAAATAAAAGTAGACATTCAGTGATCAAGAAAAAGTAATGGGAGAAAGGGTTAGCGTGTAGCTATGGTAGCCAACACACTGCAATGGCTGAGCTGCATTACTGGAAGATTTCATGCACGCCGCATTTAAGAGGCACTCTTTCACTGCTTAGTTGCCATTTTATCATTTTCAGCTTTCTGCAAGCTTTGCCTTTTATGGAGTTTTATAGGCGTGGCTAAATGTGAATCTGTCTTATGTTGTTTATCAGCATACATATGAATCCGAAGAAAATCAGTGTTACCAAAACTTTTGCAAATCTGGCAGGAATTTTTGTAGTTCAGTTTGGCTTATGTAAATATTTACACACAACTTTACTAAATAATTGACAAGCTTAACAAGTTATTTACGCATCATTGTTTGTTCTGCTGTAAAAAGCGATTTGGTTTCAAGATTTTGCTCTGCAACTCTTTTTATCTCTATTATTTCTTAGCTTGGCAACATTTGGTGTAAATTGTGTAACTTAGATGTTTTGCTGATCCAATGCTTTTTGTTCTTTTTTATTTACCAAATAAAAATAGAGGATGGCAACCAGTTACCTGCTCATGGATCTGTTAAGACGTGTGCTAAACATAATGCCCGTGCCAAGAGCGATGAACATGCTGTTCCATTAATGCGGTGTTCCCTTAATGTGCTCTTTCCCATGAACATGCTGTTCCCTTAATGTGCCATTTCTCAGGAGCATGCTGTGCTTTTAACGCGCTGTTTCCTTAACGTGCTGGTCCGTAAACATTCTGTTCCATTAACATGCTGTTTCCTAAACATTCTGTTTCCCGTGAAGGTGCTGTGCCATAAACGTTCTGTTTCCCGTGAAGGTGCTGTGCCGTAAACATGCTGTGCTGTGAATGTGCTGTAAACGTGCTGGGCAATAAACGTGCTGTTCCGTAAACGTGCTGTGCAATAAACGTGCTGGGCAATAAACGTGCTGTGCAATAAACGTGCTGGGCAATAAACGTGCTGTGCAATAAACGTGCTGTTCCGTAAACGTGCTGTGCCGTAAACGTGCTGTTCCGTAAACGTGCTGTGCCGTAAACGTGCTGTGCCGCAAACGTGCTGTGCCGTAAACGTGCTGTGCCGTAAACGTGCTGTGCTGTGAATGTGCTGTTCCGTAAACATGCTGTTCCGTAAATGTTCTGTTTCCCGTGAAGGTGCTGTGCTGTGAATGTGCTGTTCCATAAACGTGCTGTTCCATAAACGTGCTGTGCTGTAAACGTGCTGTGCCGTGAACGTGCTGTTCCGTAAATGTGCTGTTCCGTAAAAACGTGTTGTGCCGTGAGCGTGCTGTGCCATAAACGTGCTGTGCCGTAAACGTGCTGTGCTGTAAACGTGCTGTTCCGTAAACGTGCTGTGCAATAAATGTGCTGTTCCGTAAAAACCTGCTGTGCCGTGAACGTGCTGTTCCATAAACGTGCTGTGCAGTAAACGTGCTGTGCTGTAAACGTGCTGTGCCGTAAACGTGCTGTTCCGTAAACGTGCTGTTCCGTAAAAACCTGCTGTGCCGTGAACGTGCTGTTCCATAAACGTGCTGTGCTGTAAACGTGCTGTGCAGTAAACATGCTGTGCTGTAAACGTGCTGTGCCGTAAACATGCTGTTCCGTAAATGTTCTGTTTCCCGTGAAGGTGCTGTGAATGTGCTGTTCCATAAACGTGCTGTGCTGTAAACGTGCTGTGCCGTAAACGTGCTGTGCTGTAAAGGTGATGTGCCGTGAACGTGCTGTTCCGTAAACGTGCTGTTCCGTAAAAACGTGTTGTGCCGTGAGCGTGCTGTGCCATAAACGTGCTGTGCCGTAAACGTGCTGTGCCGTAAACGTGCTGTGCAATAAACGTGCTGTTCCGTAAACGTGCTGTGCAATAAACGTGCTGTTCCGTAAATGTGCTGTGCCGTAAACGTGCTGTGCCGTAAACGTGCTGTGCTGTGAATGTGCTGTTTCCTAAACATGCTGTTCCGTAAATGTTCTGTTTCCCGTGAAGGTGCTGTGCTGTGAACATGCTGTTCCATAAACGTGCTGTGCTGTAAACGTGCTGCGCTGTAAACGTGCTGTGCCGTGAACGTGCTGTTCCGTAAACGTGCTGTTCCGTAAAAAAAACATGCTGTGCCGTGAACGTGCTGTGCAATAAACGTGCTGTTCCGTAAACGTGCTGTTCCGTAAACGTGCTGTTCCGTAAATGTTCTGTTTCCCGTGAATGTGCTGTTCTGTAAAAACGTGCTGTGCTGTAAACGACCATTAAATACCAACTAACTAATAGTCGGTAATTGTTTCTTTTAGTCTCTGTGAAAACATTTAAATCGTTCTTAACTTTAGTTCACTTTGGTTTACAAAAACCTTTACACACAACTTTATTAAATAATTGGCAAATGAGGCCCTACTTTCAGACCCGAAGCAACCTAAACAAGTTTTTTTATTTATTTATTTTTTTATAAAGTCCAGTTATGTAGATGGAAATTTGTCTTACTGAAGAGACCATGTCCGGTTTTAAGGGGTTCGTTTAAAAGTGAACTGTGTACAATGTTCTCTTTTACCTCAGATGTAGTTGATCAGTTACGACATGTTTGCTTCTTTAGTTTAGCACTGGAGCTACAAGGCNATCCATTACTAGTTAGCAACATTATCCTTGGACCTCCAAATGGAAGACGCAAACATCTGACAGTCTGGACTAATCAAACGTTCTCTTTTACACCAAATAGAGTTGATTATTTAAGACGTTTGCTTCTTTAGTTTTTCACTGGAACTATGAAGTTAATGTAGCTGATGTAAGAAAAGCTTGTAGCCAACAGTTTAGCATCTTGCAAACTGCATCATTGTTTGTTCTGGACTTTTTTCGCTAAACCAAAGTTCTAAAACGAGACGTTGAATTGAATCTACAAAACGACTAGGTTACGAAAGACAATCTTTTTTTTTTACCAAATAAAAATAGAGGATGGCAATCAGTTACTTGCTCATGGATCTGTTAAGACATGTGCTAAAAATAATGCCCGTGCCAAGAGCGATGAACATGCTGTTCCATTAACGCGGTGTTCCCTTAATGTGCTCTTTCCCATGAACATGCTGTTCCCTTAATGTGCCGTTTCTCAGGAGCATGCTGTGCTTATAACGCGCTGTTTCCTTAACGTGCTGTTCCCTTAACGTGCTGTTCCCTTAACGTGCTGCTCCGTAAACATTCTGTTCCATTAACATGCTGTTCCCTAAATGTGCTGTGCCGTAAACGTGCTGTTTCCCGTGAAGCTGCTGTTCCCTAAACGTGCTGTGCTGTAAACGCGCTGTGCCATAAACGTTCTGGTTCCCGTGAAGGTGCTGTTCCCTAAACGTGCTGTGCCGTAAACGCGCTGTGCCATAAATGTGCTGTGCTGTGAACGTGCTGTTCCATAAAAACGTGCTGTTCCGTAAACGTGCTGTTCCCTAAACATGCTGTGCTGTGAATGTGCTGTAAACGTGCTGTTCCGTAAACGTGCTGTTCCATAAATGTGCTGTGCTGTGAACGTGCTGTTCCATAAAAACGTGCTGTGCCGTAAACGTTCTCTTTCCCATGAAGGTGCTGTGTCGTAAACGTGCTGTTCCGTAAACGTGCTGTTCCGTAAACGTGCTGTGCCGTAAACGTGCTGTTCCGTAAACGTGCTGTTCCGTAAACGTGCTGTGCCGTGAGTGTGCTGTGCTGTAAACATGGTAATTTGTGGTTGATTGTTTATCAGCCATGAACAAAGTAAATCAGAGACACTTTTTAAAAGTGAACTGTGTACAGTGTTCTCTTTTACCTCAGATGTAGTTGATCAGTTACGACATGTTTGCTTCTTTAGTTTAGCACTGGAGCTACAAGGCTAATGTAGCTAATGTAGGAAAGCTTATAGCCACCAGGCTAGCATTGTGCCAAAACGTTCTTTTAGGTCTTCATAGGAGTGTGTCATATAGAGTCAGAAATCACATCATCAAGTCTGTTCCACACACTGAACAACTGAACAATGACTGAGGAACGGAAACTCTGTGATGGTTAGGAGGCCATAAACATCCATTACTAGTTAGCAACATTATCCTTGGACCTCCAAATGGAAGACGCAAACATCTGACAGTCTGGACTAATCAACATTTGATGTAAAAGGTAAATTGTGTAAATTTGATTTATTTTTAAAATTTGACTCTATTACTTTTTGTTCTCCTTTTTATTTTTTATCAGATAAATACTGATGATGACAGTCAGTTCCTTAGCTGCTCATGGATCACGTCAAACTCAAGGCCTGCGGGCTAAACACGGCCAGCTGCGTCATTTCATTCAGTCCACGTGAACATTCAAAAATTCTGAAAGCCCATTGTAGACTACTAAGCATTCACACTCGTAGCACAGTGCCATTCAGTTTTCCACACACACACACACACACACACACACACACACACACCATCAAACCTCTCCTGTCGCGTGTCCCGTGTCAGGCGTTGGCCTTCAGTGCGATTCAGTGAGTGACTCCAAACCCTGAGTGTATCATCCAGTGTACAGACTTACAGATATACTGAAAAAAGAAAACTGGTGGAGGGAAAAGAAAATCCTGCGTGAATTCATGTGAAATGTTTATTCTTTGAGCAGTAATTATCTTTTCCACAGATAATCCAAAAACTGATTAGTTCAATGCGCTTTACACAAAGTGACACCAAAGTGAATCATGTTCCATTAAAGCAAAAGAAAATAAAAATCAGTTTCATCTTAAATATTACACACAGACAGCTCTTCCTTTTCCGTCTGCCTGGCTGTTTGTTCCACCACTCCGCCCCGTCGGCATCCTCACACCAGCATTACAACTCGTCTATGTAACTCTGAATATATATTTAAAAACCTTTTAACTAATATAATAAATGTTGCTACCTAAACACAGGTTGCACTATGAAAAAACTAGTTTTGCACACTACATAGTAACTTTATATACTGTACAGCTCGGTATATTTACTTTTTTAAACATTTTCTATACATTACATTCCTCTATAGGCTGCTCATTTATTTTTTTTATCATATAGTTGACTAGATTTTATTATATTCTGTTTTTAGCACATACAGTCGTTTCTGTTGCCAGTCTTTTTCCTACAGTCGTATTGTTCCACTTCCGGTGCCAGTTATTAATTAATATTACTCAGGAGTATAGATGATAATAATACATTGAAAAATGAATAGCTTTACTTTATGGCTTTTCGAATGCTCACCGCTGTGTTAAGAGCTGGAGTGTTTTTACTGGGAGTAGTTTTTAACTTGGTGGTAAATAACATAAACACTTTATTTTATATGTTTTTTTAATCCATTCACCCTAAGGGAATGATTTTGTTTCATTTCAATTCTAATACACTGTACTATCAAATCTCCAGGTTTAGAAACTGCTTTCCGAATTCTTCATCCCATTCGGGAACATTAAATGTTAAAAATGAGAAAATTCCTTCCCCCCTCATTTCCTGAGTTCAGGGAAAAGCGCGATGGAGGCCGAGTCTCACTGACCCTAAAGCTCTCTGAGATACTGGAATGGAAAAAAAGTAGACAGTTCGGATCCACCTGCTGCGCTTCTGCACTCACACACTCACACAGAGTGTATTTCAGCGTCCACTCCCACCACACGGCAGGGGGGGATACCTCTGTGTGTGTGTGTGTGTGTGTGTGTGTGTGTGTGTGTGTGTGTGTGTGTGTGTGTGTGTGTTTAAAAACTGTGCTGTGTATCAGTTTAAAACTTTACACCTCCGTCGTGACTGTTGTCATGAGCTGCGTCTCAAATCTAAAACTCTGACCTTACATTTAAAAGTATTTACTAATCTAGAAAACCGCTTTGAAGCCTACATAAGAGGTTTTTAAAATTAAAACACTAAGAGTAATATGAAAATCGGTTAGTGTTAGAACTCAATAATGGTCTAGAAGAGTACGTAAGTATGTGATTTGAGACGCAAAGCTAGTTTGTTTAGCAGAGGTAGATGGATTTGTACATTTATATTGCTGTGGAAGTTATTACAACAACAAAGGAGATCCAGACCCCCTACGCTCTGGACCAGATGAGCTACACTCCTGAGCTGCTGGTGATCCAGACCTCCCTACGCTCTGGACCAGATGAGCACCACTCCTGAGCTGCCGGTGATCCAGACCCCCTACGCTCTGGACCAGATGAGCACCACTCCTGAGCTGCCGGTGATCCAGACCCCCCTACGCTCTGGACCAGATGAGCTGCCGGTGATCCAGACCCCCCTACGCTCTGGACCAGATGAGCTGCTGGTGATCCAGACCCCCCTACGCTCTGGACCAGATGAGCTGCTGGTGATCCAGACCTCCCCCCCTCTTCACTCTGGACCTGTCCACCGGCAATGCTTCACACTGCCACGAAGACGCTTCAGCTGTTTTCTATGAACTACACAAACGCACATTGTACACACACACACACACACACACACGTGCACTACAGTGTAAACCCATATGAGGATGGGTTCTCTGTTGAGTCTGGTTCNACACACACACACACACACACACACACACACACACACACTTCACTTTACTTTTGTTTGTGTAAAGCTGCTTTGAGACAGTGACCTTTTTAAAAAAGTGCTATACAAATAAAAATGAATTGAATTGAATTAAATCTGGTATAAGATGTTCAAAAGGCTCATATGGGTGTGATGGTCATGTGTCCACAAACATTTGGCAGTATAGTGTATGCTGTAGTGGGAATCTCAGCATCTCACAATGTAGTAGGAATGACCTCTAAGACACTCCTTGACCTTTATCCCAACTGCAAACATTACAAGGTCTTTCATTTCACAGGAGCGTTTCACAGTTTTGATATTTCTCCCCATTTTGAGCCTGAAAACTGACTTGCAGACCCACAGTTGAAGCAGATGGTGCTTATAAGAGACTTATAAGAGACAATGTGGGATGGAAGATTTATTGGGTCTATTTATTTAGCTTTATTTGAATTATTACCTTAGGTTATTGATTTGATTCTGAGTTTCGATAATTGTCAATAATCATAAGCACTCTAATATAGTTGACAATGATAATTTATAATGATGACAAAATTGGACATACATGTTGTTGGTAATGGTCGGGCCTTGTCTTTTCTGGTGTGTGTTGAAATTTTGCTCTCAGGTAATAAAAATTATGCTCTGAGGATGTGCTTTTACACCCAAGCATTTACACCCAAGCCTTAGATGCTTTTTTTTGGATCCAGAACACACTGCAGGGGTCCTCGAGGAGCACAATCAGGAAACTAAAAAAAGCCTTTCCACTGTAAGCGAACAGAGAAAGAATATATGGACGGAAGTTCTGAGACGTCTTGGGATCCTGTTTATAGAAGCTGATGCGGCTTTTCTTCAGAAAAACAGCAAAAAATAAAAGGAAATCCATTGAGGAATACAAGTGAAAAAAGGGAAAGGATTGTTGGATTATACACACGCTATGTGAGGAGTCTGAAAGGACAGGACGCTGCAGACACACAGTGACGCTCACTAGACGACGAAGTCCATCTCCTGACCTTCCATCCTTCCTCTGAGACAGTCCTCTGCTGCACGGTGTCTGGGGTTCTCACTGGTCTTCTCATGGAGAAAATAGTTCACAAGTAAAGCCTGATCTCTGCTTTAAATGTTAAACACGTGTTTCCATATTATGGACTTGAACTCCTCGTTTAAGCTCTCATTTCCTCTCGCTCCTTGCTCACTGGGCATTGTCCGATATTCTGTGATATTCAACACAATGTTGACTGATTAGGATGTTGGAAAAAGGATTGCGTCTGTGACCGGTTTAATTTAAGCTGTATCCCAAATGGATGAGAATTCCCTACACAAGTGTCCTATATAGGAACTTTATTAATCCCAGGGGGAAATTGCTTAATTTCTATTCTTCTTATTATTATGATTCTATTATTATGTTAAATATTTTAATAGTTTTCTAGGTGTATCGAATAAAAGTGACATACAATGCGATTTTTTACAATTTTTTTACACTATTTTTGCACTCGTCCTTGCTCATTTTATGTAAGAAGACATGACACAGGTTAGCTAGGCAGCTATCTACCGTTCTGAGTAATGCAGATTAACACGAGCGGTTCAATGAATCAAGCAAAGATAGGACAAAAGCAACTTTTCCTGGAAAAATGTCATCCACAGGGAAGTTACAATGAAGTGGCACTAACGTACGAGAAAATAATGCGGATGTGCCTGTATTCCCCACCACTCCCAGTTCTTCCCTCAGCTACTCAGTGGCCCAGTAGCCTTTAAGCTCTACAGCACTTCAGCTAACAAACAGAGAAGCTGAAAAAAGGCAGGAATACAGACAGGGAGCTGCCTTCCTCCTCAGTGAAAAGCCCTTATCCTGCTTAGCGTCACGTCACCGCCTTCACATCATTCGCTCTCACATTATACAACACATTTTCAACATGTCTATTCAGGCTCAGTCTGTACAATCTCGTCAATATCAGAGTCATAGCTCCTTCCTTCTTTCTTTCTGTTTTTAATCGTTAATCAGGAATTGAATAGCACTGCTAAAACAGCGGAACATGGCTTCTTCTTCTTCTTCTTTGGGCTTTTCCCTTCAGGGGTCTCCACAGCGAATCATCGCTCTCCACCTATCCCTAT
>CM074951.1:25498122-25520094 GCA_037577455.1 Pangasius macronema | reverse complement strand
TAGAACTACAGAACCCTACTAGAGAAAAATATCAGTACTTACAAGAGAAACTTTCTCTCCCTCTCTCTCTCTCTCTCACGCACACGCACACACACACACACACACACACACACACACACACACACACACACACACACACACAGAGGTCTTTTTGTCACTAATATTTTCTTTGCGTGCGTTCTTTGCGTCGGTTTCATTGTTTAACTGTGACTGGGTTTAGATGGAGAACTGTCATCACTGCAGTGTGCATCAGGACGGTCAGAAACTAACACACACACACACACACACACACACACACACACACACTGTCTGCAAAATAACTGCCAAAGTTGATTATTTTTCTAATTAAAGTGTTTTATTCCCCTTACACCACAGCAGTCTGTAAACTAATATGCTCTTCTCTCTCTTTTGAAGAAAAACAGCTTGTCATGTTACCCAGAAACCGCAAAGCGTAAACTCCTCTGTCCTGAAGATGTCGGAAAACTTCGAGTTACCGCTTCACCTCTGACTGCTGACACTGGAGACTCCTTCCATAAATGTTACCTAAACATCTCCTTACAGAAAACGCCACTATACCAACAATTACACGGTTTTTTAATCTGATTATGTGGAGCGTCCACCGTACATGTTCCTGTGGATGAACTGTTACTATAGAAACCGTAACATAGAACGAGTGTGTTAATATAAACCTGTGATTTGCAGCTGCGCTACTGTCAGAGCTGCTGTTATAGAACGTTAATCAACACCTTCTGGCCAATCAGAATGCAGGATTCAGGAGCCAATACCTCAGCGGGGTAGAGGTGGCGGTCCACAGTGTGTTCAGAGCCCCAGGAGTTATTCTCTCCCCAGTGGAAATGAAACTGACACAACCTGAACTGATCCTCCAGAGGACCGCCACGCAGTGCTGTACCACACACACACACACACACACACACACACACACACACACACACACACACACACAGAGAGAGAGAGAGCTTGTGAAGACCTTCCGCTGACATAATGATTACTGCAGTTATTAACACCATGACTACACTTTAGTCTTAACAGCCACTGTAAAAAAAAGTTTATTAATATTAATAATTACTTATTAACATTATCAGTTTTAAAAGTTTTTGTAGTAACATCAAAACAATCAGCTCTTACAGGAAACATCATAAAAGTGATCAGGTCTTGAAGGAAATATTATTAAAAAAATGATCATCTCTTACAGGATGTGATTTTTTTTNTTATTATATTTATATTTATTACTGAATCAGTTCTTGGTTACTGAGTTTTCAGTAAAATGATCAGCTCATGCTAGATTTGTTTAATTAAAGCAACAACTCCTTCAGGATTTTTAATTCTGCTGTATTTTTTAATCGGAATAATCCGTGAGCTCTTACTGGACTTGTCTGTCGTGTCGTCATACTCGACGAGGAAGGAGTATCCGTTGTTCCAGATCTGCTGGCAGGTTCTGGGGTCGTACTGCGTAACGAGCGGCTTCAGGTTCGGGTCGAAGACGCTTTTACGCACGCTGATGTCGATGGGAGACTGGCGCTCTCCTCCGGGCACTTCCAGAGGCTCCTGCCACATCGGGTGCACTGAGGGGAGGAAAGAAAAAAGACATCCAGTTACCAAAAAAAAGAAACACACAAAACAAAACAAAAAACATATTTACTGGTGAAAAACATGATATAAAACAACCACCTACTTTTTTTAATATATTCCGCCGCTTCGCACGCTTTATGACACATGATCTTACAAATAAAACTTCACCGGAGCGACAAAGCGGAGAGGAACGATGCCTTTTTCTTAAACGTGCCACGAGTGAAATCAGAGAGGAAAGAGACTTCTCTTTTGAGAACGTGACTCATGAAGGAACTGTGAAGTACAGCTGAAGGAAGAGACACGTCATCTGACTGTAGTGAGAGAAAAAAAAAAAACTTGGCTTTGCAGCGGGAACTCGATCCGACGCGATATTAATTTCCAGTGAAGGAACTTTTCTTGGCAGCAGCTCTCCCTTGAGACGAAAAGCCTACAAGTTTAGGAAAAGTTTCCGAGCAGAGAATACTCTAGAACATAACCTCTCCACAGAGACTGCTCCTGAGACGCGACTCTCTGCGTTGTGCTTATATGGTCGGTGTGCAAAAGGCGTTTCACTGAATTAAATGTAAGCCACAGGAATGTGAGGAGGAAGGGTTTTTTTTTTTATAAATAAACGAGGTCACTGGCCAAGCAGTTGACGCTGTAATTCCTCCAAGCCACTTCAAGGGCCAGCAGGACAAAAATGACTACCTTTACAAATTACAGCATGCTTTACAGTCAACCACCAATCCAGTCTTCAGTAGAAATAAAGAAAAAAATTTGCTCTGCAAATAGCGCACAAATAACTGAGGTTGTTCCACTACCACAAAACCTGATCCATCAGCCAAGACATGAGTGAGGTGCGGCGCTCTGCACTGGACGAGGAATCAGGAATAACACGCTCGCGTCAGTCGTGATGTTACAGCACATCTCGAAGTGGTTTATTCCTCTTATGCAACAGCAATTCGCCAACCATCACAATTAATAATCGGTTAAAGAAGGACGTGTCATGGTTTTCACGCTGCTGTTGCCAGTCTCATGCGCGTCATAACTTACAGATCTTACAGCTTTACCTCTGACACTGGAGACTAAACGGTCTGGTCACGTGACCATATCAACGATTACGCACGTCTTTCAAGTCTGTTTATTAATAGTGCAGGTCCGTGTGAATGAGCTGTTACTGTAGAAACAATAACGCATTAGAACAAGCACGTTAATAAGCGCACAGTACCGTCAGAGCTGCTGGTAGAGAAAATGAATCAACACCTGACCGACCAATCAGAATCCAGAATTCAACAGCGCTGTGGAGTAACTAACATGAACAAAACTTTACTGTGCAGCTGAACGCTGGGACGCTGGGACGCTTTGGGGTCGGCCATCTTGGACATGATGACAACAGGCAACATTTTTATTATATTCACAACACAGACACACAATAAGCAGAACTGTTCTATGTATTACGTAAACGATAATATACTTCCATTTTAAACAAAGATAATGGTGGTAATGTTTATTTCGCCTGATTCTCAATACTGCCACGCAAAGCACGCTACTAGTTTGTGCATCTCAAAAGTTCTCCTCGCATTTTTCCAGCCCGTAAACGATCTCCGTCCCCAGCTGAATCTCTGAACATTTTGCATGTTCAGGTATCTCTGAACATTTTGCAATAGATTTTGACGGAGTTCTGCAAGGTCAAGTGTTTGGTATGGAAAAAAAACATCTATGAAAAAAAGAATCTAATTTGTATTGAATAAATGAGAAAAACAGCCTTAATGTCTCCCAGTTTTCTTCAACACACAGAACAAAATGATCTACAATCAAAACAGAGCAGGTACAGGAGGGTTTTTTTGGTCATTGTGTCAATTTCTATTTTATAAAATATCATCTGGAGAAAGTACAAAAAAAAGAAAAAAGAAAAAAAGCAAACACTCAGCTGACATGTGAGTGGTGTAAGAATGATTATTGTCCAGCAGATGTCAGTATGGAGCTCGGTGTCAAATGCTTCAATGCTCCGAATCGCTTTCACTTCAAATACGTTCCTGTGGAAAATCTTCGCTCTGCCGCGTTACTAAATCTGTTTCGTCAAGAGGATCAGGTGACTGATGCTAACCGCGAGTCTTCAGACGATAACTAAAGCTCTACTTCTTCACCAAGCAACTTAAATTAGCACTTGTCTTGTGTTTTCATTCTGCACTAACATCACCAACAGGGTTTTACACTGATGGCACTCTTAGGATGAGTTTATCGTTCTGGATAATCTGATCTGATTGGTCAAGGGGCTGGTCTGAGTAAATGAATTGATAGTTTATACCCAGCAGACCGGAGCGCTTTTTTCCGCTTGTTTTTATGTCAATACATGGTGAGTATTTGTACACAAGCAGTGTTACTACCTTAAGTAAGAGGTGCACAAGTAGTAAATAAATTTGTGTGATTTTCAAAGTGAGATATCTCCGCTTCTGATCCATATACGGACATGAGCTAGACATCACATGAAAGCTCAACTTCCTTTCCTTTGCTTAGTTCTCCACTAACATCTTGGAGTTTTTATATCTCATAAGAATATGATGTGATGTGATTGGGCCCCGGGGACACCTCCGTCGATTCTCTGGGGTTAAATAAAACCTCATGAAGCATTCGATAGTGTGGGGGCGGAGTCAGTAGGGAAGAACCTCTGGGGTTAAATAAAACCTCATGAAGCATATGATAGTGTGGGGGCGGAGTCAGTAGGGAAGAACCTCTGGGGTTAAATAAAATCTCATGAAGCATTCGATAGTGTGGGGGCGGAGTCAGTAGGGAAGAACCTCTGGGGTTAAATAAAAACTCATGAAGCATACGATAGTGTGGGGGCGGAGTCAGTAGGGAAGAACCTCTGGGGTTAAATAAAAACTCATGAAGCATACGATAGTGTGGGGGCGGAGTCAGTAGGGAAGAACTCTTATCCCTGTTTTCACCGCAATTGTAATTCATCCCGCAACCAGCAGAGGGCTCGTCCTGATAAACTAATCCGAACCGAATAGGGCCTGCCTTTGCATTTATACAAAACGTGATTGATTATCTCATTTCAGTCAAGTGTACGAAGTTTCAGGAACGTATCTATTTACAGAAACGATTTTAAGTTATAATATTTGTTAACTGCATCGGACATCAAACATGTCTTGGCTAACTGAAGACATACGGGTCAACCAAAGTCCTCCTTCAACTCTTAACTACACAGCTCTTCCTCCTCACTGCTAAATCTCTTTAAATAAAGACACTGGCCAAATAAATCAAACAAATATTCAATATAGATTAAAAACATTAAAACAGCAGAAAACTGCTTCATTTGCTTTCACCTACTAACATCCTGGAACGAGAGGATGGTAAAAATAACGGCTTTCTATTTTCATTTTTAGCAAGATATTTTATAATATGAGGTTTTAAAAAGTAAAAATATAAATGTTTTGTAGTTTTATATATAGTGTGTGTCATTTTCTCTTCCTGTCTCCCATGCTATCTGTACAGTAGGAGACCATTAGAGCACATGGTATCAATTTAGAGCTCATTACGACACCACATGCCAGCCGGACGCTGATACGTTCAGTCAGTATCTGTATTTACTTCAAGATAAGCTGAAAGAAATTTGCTTTGATCTTTAAAGCACACCGTAATGCAGGTGACCTAACAACAGATCTGCGACGTGCTGAAATGTTGTCACTACAAACTTATCTGACATACTGGGTGATGCAAGGCATGTTAAAGAAATATAAAATGAATTAAAGAATAGCATTAATATGGTTCAATTCTGTTCTGTTCTATTCGTCTTCAGAAAAAAATTCCTTCTTTATGTAACACATTTTAATATGCAAATGATCATAAAGATTCAACGAATATGCAAATTAGTCTGTGATGTCTTCTGGGAACTTTTTGAGCACTGAAAAGCACTTGTCACGCCGGCAAGGTCAAACGAACAGGGGGCAAGTAAGAAAATGAAAAACAAGCAAAAAGCCACATAATGACATCACTGTATTAGCTTTTATGGATTAGATAGAAGATACCTGCAACGGTATAACCAAACCCTGACTGACAACTTTCCAGATCTTCCAGTTTTAATAGCTCCTTGGTCTTTACGATGCTGTTTACTTAGGTGTGTTCTCTGAGAAACTCTGTTTTTTTCCCCTCCATGAACAGACTGTACTTTTATTGAGATCACATGACACTTTAATTGCACACACAGATCCAACTCCATTCAGCAAAGAATGTCACTTCTGATGGAAACTGCAAACTAATTTCATGCGATTCACAGCAACGGGGAAGTCGTGCAATCAAAACCTTTACATTTTGCAAACTGTACTGCCTTTAACATGATGCCGCCGCCACCATGCTTCACTGTGCTCTCCAGGAGATTAGGAATGTTATGTTTTTTTCCCCCCACTTTTACCTTTTTAATTTCCGAATAATTATGCAAACTTTACAGGCTTAACCCCTATTTCAGTATCATCGGCTATTTCTGCAGATTCGAGACATAAATTTGCAATTAAGTCCATTTACGTTCCAGGCTCTAACACTACAAAATGTGGAAAGGTTCTAGGTGGGGCTGAATACTTATGCGAGACATTGCACATTTGCTCAGTAGAGCAAAATGTGTTTACTGTATGATTTATATTTGCAACAACAGAATCAGAACATTGTGGAAATGTTAGATCTGTCCAATAAAGTGGAGTTAAATGCTTAGAACCAAAACAGATATAAAGAATGATTTTTATTCAAATTATCTGCATATAATAATACATGCATAACAGTAGTATGTCCACATTACTTAAAGCAGAAAGGCTGTTAATGGGACTTACTCTGGGACAGGCCGACTCTGCTGGAGCAGGCGGACAGGTTACATGTGCGGACCGGAACCGAGCGCTGCGGAACCGGGAGCCGAACCTGCCGGACCAGGTGCCTCTGGAGGTGCCGAGCAAGCACTGTTAGGGCCACCATGGCTAAGAACACGGCTCACTGTTCACCTACAAGCTTCGGAATAAACGCTTAAAAGCTGAACAACGTTAGACGATTTTTAAAGAGTTATTTAATTAATGACTTAATTTATTCAAGTTACGACCAGACGCTAAAGCAACACCTTCCCCTCAGGGCTGCTAATATTGTGCTAGTGCTAGCATAACACCTCGCGAGGCTAACATCAGACGCGAGGTTACGTTTTGACCACCGATTGGTGGATTTTGGAAAAGTGGGCGGGGTTCCACCGGCCACGCATTGCGTCACCCAAAGTCTCGACGTTTCCACTTATTAATTTTCATAAGATCACAGTTTATAAATATTTAGTTATAAACACGGACCTTGTTCAATTCATTCGTTAAAAAATAAATTAAGTTTAATCATTTTTTTTTTATTTTGGGAAATCGGAGCGCCGTTGTCCAATCAGCTTTCGCCTCTGAGGGGCGTTTCCATGGAGATCTTCATGAAAGGTTAAAATTTTTATATATATATGTGTTTACTTTAGATTAATACATATGTACGTATACAAAATGTGCAAAAATATGTAATTTTGATACTGTGTTTAGTTAAACAAGATTAAGATAATCAAATAATTCTGATTAACAGACTGAAATATGAACTATTAATATGTGCTCTCTCTCTCTCTCTCTCTCTCTCTCTATATATATATATATATATATATATATATATATATATAATGTGTGTGTGTGTGTGTGTGTAATACATGCTGTACAATAGCACAGGACTTAGACAAGGACAGAATCTACTTCCTGTAATCTATGGACTGAAAAGAATGACAACAAACGTCATCTCTCTCATCATGGTCTGGCTCCATGCCAACTAGGTAACAGACATCATCTCACCAGGTACCTGGATGAACCCACCGAGTACTAACACACACTGACTGGACTTTTAGACCTCTGATGTAAACATTGTAACACGCGTTCAGAGAAACTCAGTGTTTTCATCCAGCATTGAGACATCTCATGTGATCAAGATAACAACAATACACTGTGAGGCTGGTTACTAAACAGGTCAAGGTTCAGGTCTCAAGGACAGAATGTACCATTCATTCTTCAGTTTAAGACTGGAGGAAATGTATTCCTTCAGCAGCTCTCCGGGTAAAACTGAACCATGCATGTCTTCTCCTGACATGATCAACTCCCAGATGTACGAATGACAGATTTAAAGGATATGATTTAGAGCTGTTGATATAAAGTGCAATGCATTTTGGTATTGAGAAACTAGTTCGAGTTAAAGCTTTTAGACACCAAGGATCTACTGGACCATCCAGAGTTCCTTCCTCTCTTCTTCATATTTAAAAAAAACAAAACAAAAAAGACACTCGTGTAACACACCCTGATACGGTGAAGCGTTCTGTAAGATGTTAAATAAACATTTATATAAGGAGTCTCCAGTGTCAGTGTTTTAACAGTTTGTTTTCCGACACAGGAAAATCTTTTACGCCTCCAGGTTTCTCAGTAATATGACAAGCTGCGTTTTTTTATTATTAACTTGAAGACAATGAATAAAATAAGAAATACTGGCAAAGGACCGATGTTTATAGCTCCAATAACGTAAGAGAGAACAGGAACTTGTTTCACGGACATTACACAACATTGAACGTAACTATAAAACGGATATAAAAATTTTAAAAAAGTGTAATCATTGACAAATGGCTGTGGTATAAGACTAAAAAAAAAAATAACACACACTCAGGAACATGCTGTTAAAGGAAAATAAAATTCGGGTCATCACGTCACCCTACTGTTGATTATTTTCCTGTAACAGCACAGCCCATTGTTTTACTCCTTACATAAAAGCTGGATGTGATAAATACTGGAACTGATTAGACTTTACAGCCATAAATCAGATTAAATCAGAGTCAAATGAGGTCTTGAATACCTGAGCTCGAGAATCTCGTCTGAGTGGAACAAATCACAAGACAACTCGTGGGGAGAATAAATAACTGCCATCAAATTGTATTAAAAAACATGGATACAACATTTTATGTTGGAGAGAGAAGCTTGCTGAATAGATTGAAAAAAAAAAAATACTGTGAAATGAGCACCTGCTTCTGGTGGTTTATGCAAGTTCATAAAAAAATAATAATAAATATGGAACGTCTTCAACAGTGATGATAAAACACACCAAAATACATTACGCGTTTCCTTCAGCCTTCGACTCCTCCAAACAGGAAATACATCTTAATAACCGTAATGCTCAACTCTGAAAAACAATTTCAGCGAGCACTTCAGCAATCTGAGAATAGTCCTTGTTAAACAAACGCCGAGAGTCTGTTTGTTCTGTTTGGAAAAATATAAAGAAGTATAAAGAAATAGAAGAAAGAGACATCGATGATGCGCTCAGCGGTTTTTGTACACATGTATTTACACAAGGTCGTTAACGGGAACAGTATGAAAAATACAAACAGAGGTCCCTCTGTGCGGAGGGAAGACGAGGGGACGCGCTAGTCTAGAGCGATGATGTCATCGTCGTCGTTTTCAGACGGCTGTTGGTTGAGACGTTTGCGTTTGGGTGCCGCGCCGCTTGTGTCGGCGTCCTCGAGCTTCCTCTTTAGGTTGCTGGTCTCCGTGGAAACGTCCATGGTGCTAGAGGAAGGTTCTTCGTCCGAGTCTACGATGAGAACGTCATCCTCTTCAGTCACAGCTGAGCACAAGAGAAAACAGAAATGTGTCATGAAAAACAAGTTCAGTTTAAATTTACATACTCACTTCTTTAGCCATGCTAACATGTAAGCTTGATTCTTCCCCAAAATTTGTTAAAAATCAGGTATCATGTTTAGATCTTTAGATTTTTTTTTTTAGCTTAAAACTAGGGTCATGTTGGAATACTCACTGACCACACCCTCATCAATATTAATATTTCGTATATATATATATATATATATATATATATATATATATATATAAAAAAGTGGCCACTCATGTTGTATACGAGGTTAAACACATTGCATGTGGGGTTTAAAAAAGGTTTAACTTTACCTTTTGTTGAGGTAGACGGCTGGGCGGAGTCTTTGTTGCCATTGGTGATGCTCTTCTCTTGTTCTGGAGCACTTGTGGGTGGTGCTTTCTCAGGGGCGTCACCCACAACCTCAAACTCAACATCCTTCGGCATTTCCTCACTAACACACACAAGATAATTAGCACTGCACTTCTCAGGCTCGACATAAATCTCACACACACACACACACACACTTACCAGTGCACAACATTGACCAGAAGTGTGTAATCCTGGAGGAAATCATCAGCCTGAAGTCGGCTGCCGTTCCGAATCCCAAAATCCGATAAAAGCTTGCTGTTGTTTGCTAAAAAACAAAAACAAAAAAGAGAGAGGGGAAAAGCAGCTGATCAGCAGAGGTTTATGGATGTAGCTCTGTTCCAAATCTCCGAGTTACAGAGTTAAGGTACGTGGCTGAAGCGCTGTTAAGGTGCAACAGGATGGTGTGATGAAGTGCCGTTACTGTCACCACCGCAAAGTTTTGCCAACGTCACGTCCTGAACCATTTTATTCCTTTCATACCACAGAAATTTCCCAATCAATAGTGTTTTCTTTGTTAAAGAATAATGGCTCGTAGTGCTTATCCGTTTACAGTTACATTTAATGTTGCGGAATCTAGTCGGTCCCAGTTCTCACTTACGTTACAGCATGTTACCAAGAAATGGAAAGTGTAAACGCCTCTGTCCTGAATGTCACACACAGCTTTACCTCTGCGCTGATACTTCAAACTCCTTCCATAAATATTAAAAATAAATGTCTCTATACAGGAAACATCACCATATCAATACTTTTTTTTTTCAATCTTTATTTTTTTCTTCTTCCTTGTTGTGGAGCACTTGCTGTATAAGTCTCAGTGAATGAGGGGTTACTATAGAAATGAGGACAAAAGAAAATCAAACGCTGGAATCTGAGAGTCAGTGATCGCCCTCTACAGGTGCGCTGGTGAACTGCAGGCTCACCTTCGGTCTCTCCTTCCTCTGACGAGATGAGGATCGTCCCCTTGCCGTCCTCTATCTGCACGTCCGGCGCCACCATGCCGAACTTCTCCTTCAGGATCTGACCAGTAAACACAAATATCAATGTTTTTATTACATCAGTAGCTTGAAGGTGATTACTGCAGGAGCCTGGAACAAGAACGAAATGTAATGGCTTCGTCTGAAAGACCTCTAAGCCCAAGTTTAGCCATGTTATGGCTTAAATAATTTTTTAAGCCATGTTCCATGTATTTTGCAGGTCATTTGTACAAATAAGAAAAACAATAAGCAGCTATTGCACCATTAAAGACGTTGATACTTCAGGATTTCACACAGACTGCAGTGACCCTGACTCCTCACCTTATCCTGTAGAGTCTGTACGAGGACTTTGTGCACGTTGAGTTTAACCGTGGCTTCGGGTTTGCTGGCGCACACGTAGCAGTTCGGATTGGGACGATCCAGAGCACACGGCACCAGCAGCTTTTTCCTGGGGTTCGGCTGCTTGTTCAGGAAGATCTGAGAGAGGCAGAGAGAGAGAGAGAGAGAGAGAGAGAGAGAGAGAGAGAGAGAGAGAGAGAGAGAACATTGCTAACAATTAGGTACACAGAGATGTTATCATAGACGCAAGACCAAAGAATCCAAAGAATTAAGTCCTTAGTATTCAAACACTAATATTTTATTTTGCTTTCAGGAGACATACTTCAAACTCCAGACTGAACTCGACTTTTATTTTCCAGGTGTTGTTAATTCTTTCAATATTCAGGCTAATGAATAATAGCGCTGTGGTTGTTAGCGCTGTGGTTGCTAGCCCTGTGGTTACTGGGTGCCAGATTAGATCAGAATTGGTGGCTGGTTTACGTCGACAAATTATGATACCAAATCATGACAAAGACATGAACCACAATATTTAGATTTGCTAATAATACAGTTACGCTGCATAAAAATAAATCAATCATGGGAAAGTGAGAACACTAACGTACATTTCTATGCATGTGCTTAAGACTTCTGCACAGAGCTGTACTTATGACAATATTTGCATACTACACAATACCTCACTAAACAGCTGAACTGGGCGTGGTGTGGAGCAGCTGTATAAGCTTACAGTCCAAGCATTTTACTACTGTAAAGCCTGAGAGATGGAATGATGGAGAAATATTTTCTCTCTCAGGTCATACATGTAAAGCACTGGGGAGTGAACAGATTTATTTAGAGGAAATCTTAAACCAAGACCCTTCTTTACACGCAAAGCACCACCATTAAAAAACTGGCTGTGGTTACCGGCTGATGGAAAGAAGCACTAAAACAATCAGTGCAGTAACAAGAGATTACAAATGTTTTGTCTTAAAAACAAAACAAAAAAAAGAATTATGTTTCTCACCGTGCGACACTGCTGGAAGTCTGAGTTAAGAATCTTGAGCGCCTCCAGCACGATGAGGCCTGCGATGACCGCGTTAGTGGTGGCGATGGCTGGGATGATGTTCCCGGCCATGGCTAGAGGAGGAAGCAACACACACACACACACACACACACACACACACACACACACACACACACACACACACAGATCAGCTGCATTATGTAAATACAACACTGAGGCCAAGGTCACACCACCTGAGAACCATTAAAAGCAAATACTGATTCACCGTTAGTGGAAGATAAGAGAGAGAGAGAAAGTGCACACGCGAGCACGCGCACACTCACATTTGACGTCAAAGCGACTCTTCATGTTCATGCTGAAGATGTGCATGCGCAGGTTAGCAGCCGCCGTCACAAAGTCCATGGCTGGAGGATCATCCTGGCAACCGAGAGAGTTGTGTTTAACGTGATCAGCGTTCCCGTGTGAAACCGTCTTAACCAAAATAACCGTGTACGTGATTGCTCACTCTGTCCGAGAGATAGTGAGTGCTTGAGAGACAGACTGAGTGATCAGAACGTTCCATTATACATCTGTGTGTGTGTGTGTGTGTGTGTTTCTGTGCACTGACCTTGTCCCAAACCAGCTCGGCTCCTTCCCCTTTCTCGACCAGCTGTAAGCGGAGTGTGTTGACGCTGTGCTGGAAGAGCTGAGAGTAACCCAACACACTCAGAACCTGCTGATCCTTCAGCCCTGTGCCACACACCTCGTCCTGACTGCTCACTGCTCTCACACACACACACACACACACACACACACATTACTCACACTAAACTGGCAGTGGAAGTCTATAGGAGTCTATAGTGTACTATATGGCAAAACGTATGCAGACACCTGACCATCGCACCCACATGCTGTTGTTCATCAATCTGTTTCCACAAAGTTGGAACCTCACAATTGTCTAGAACGTCTCTGTAATCATTAGCATTACAATTTCCCTTCACTGGAAACCTGCTCCAGCATGACGATGCCCCTGTGCACAAAGCGAGCTCCATGAAGACATGGTGTGTGAAGGTTGGAGTGGNACACAAATCCCCACAGCCTCGCTCCAACATCTAGTGGAAAGACTTCGCAGAAGAGTGGAGCTCATTATAACAGCAAATCTGGAATAAGATCTTCAACAAGCACATGTGGGTGTGATGGTCAGGGGTGCACATACTTTTGGCCATACAGTTTATGCTAAAAGTATTTATTATTTCGCACATTTACTGCACCGATTTATCTACCGTATAGCTTAAAGACAAATTGAAGCTGGAGATGTCATTTGTAACACGTGAAAAGTGAAACCACAACTATGACTAGTTGACTCTTTTTCTACTAATACACGTCTCCTCACCGAGCTGCTGCACTTCGGACCAGTCCAGCGGCACGGGCGCTTTCCTCTTCTTCCACAGCTTATCCATGGTCAGCAGATACATGATGTCATCTTTGAAGAGCTGAGGAAAAAGTCAAGACGAGTCAGCTGACCTGCCGTGAATCAAATCCTGCTCTCCGAAGAAGTCATCACTGATATGCGATTCACATACTAATAAGACTGCTTGCTTGTCAGAACCATTTGACCCGGGTCACGTGAATAAATACCCGATGGCTGCCGTGTGAGGATAATAAAACCGGGAAGATTTCGAAAACTTCTCCAAAAAGAAACGGTTTAAATTCAACCCCCTTTCCAGCACTTTCTATAGCTCTTCTCACCTTGTTGAAGAGTTTGACGGGGTCGTAGCCCGTAGAGCGAGCCCAGTCTTTAGTGGAAACGCGTTTGATATCTCCGTCTTGATCTGAAGCTTGGGCTCGAGCTGCTGTTTCTTCAGGATTCCCTAAAACACACACACACACACACACACACACACACACACACACAACAAAACAAGTTAATTAGGCCACACATTAATATCAAACATTGTTTCTGTAGTTCTGCTACTAAATTTTCTATTTCGATATCACATAAATTTAATCAAACAGAGAACAAAGCAGATCCTGTCTGCTCATACTCCAATTTACTCATGTTAAAGATTTATAAATAAATAAATAAATAAATAAAAAAAAAGCGGATGGTTTGTAACGGAGAAAGACACGGCGGAGTCACTCACATGCAGCCTCGGGGTCGGCCGTGTCGGGGGACACTTCCTGATCCGCGTCCTCCTCTCCGAACAGCTGACTGATGAAACATCACATCACCGCAATTCAACACTCTTTACACATTTACACTCACACTACAGCTTCACGGCATCACAATACGAGATCCATACCACAAAAAAGAGACACTGACTACAATTATTATTTTAGTAACCACTAGCAAATTTTAGCATTTATTTGTGTACACGCAAAATAAAATGTGTCTATTTAATAATAATAATAAAAAAACGTATGGCGCTACACCTAAACATTTCGATCCATATCGTGCATCACGGAAAACTCCATTATCCTTATTACGAACCTGATTCTTTTTAACACTTCACACGAACGAGATACTTCGTAATGGTGGCCAACATTTATATTAAAAAATAAATAAATAAACAAAATAATTAAAAAAATCATACCACGATATCTGATGACGTTTCTATGATACATGATATTTACATATTTATGTTTGCTAAAAAAAATAAAAATTTACCAGCAAAACTGTGGTGCTGCATTTTAAAGCGTGAGCACAAAGATGTTTATACTGGTTACAATTTTAAAGATTCAAGAGATTCATACTGCTGTTAGAATTGGCTTTAAAATCATTTTTAAAAAAAGTTACCAAAAGGCATTGCGACACCCCGATCATATCGCCCTGCACTAGTACTTACGCCGTGATTTTTTTATTTTGTTAATATTTAAAATATTATACTTAGGGTTCAAGCACCAAATTGAACTTGAAATTGAATATAATATACATTTTGTTAATCCATTTATTTCTGTAAAGCTGCTTTGCGACAATGTCCATTGTTAAAAGCGCTATACAAATAAAACTGAACTGAATTGAACTCAGGCCTCATGTGTTATGTTGGTGGAATGGAGCAGAAACCTCCAATAAATATTATTTAAAAAATCTAAACGACATTCATGAAATAAATCCATACCGATGAGGAATTTATTTTAGATTTAAAAGTTATCCCTGGCAATAAAAGGGATTGAGGATTACTGCTCTGAACTGAACAGACACGACGCTGAAACGATCTTTATGAAGCGTTATGAGCAGAAGACGCACTTGAAGAGGTATTTGGCCCAGACGATGCAGTGGATGGGTTCGGACGGAGTGTTACGGATGGTGCAGCCTGGGAAAGTCTTCTGCGTGGGTTTGGGCTGACACTCGTAGCACTCTGTCGCTCCCTGCAGGCGAGAGAGAGAAAAAAAAAACGTCGAGTCAAACATGTCATACTGCACACAGACGTTCATACAGGGTAATTAATTAGTTAACAGTGTGAAAACGTTCACAATAAGACGCCGCATGTCGACGCTGCTTCCTTCAGTGACTCGTGCTGAGGTCAAACCATCTCCTCACCTTCTTGATGACGGTGACCTGACCCAGGTATCCCGCCGTCCCGCTCTCGATCAGAGGAATATCCGCCGCCAGACACATCCTGTTCACGTGATTCCGGGCCGCTGGAGATGACAAACGGATCACAGTCGAGTTTTGGGTAACGACAAAAACACGGAGTACTCACACGGGCCGCGGCGAAAGCGAGCAAATTTGCGTACCTCGGTTATCCAGAGCGTTCATGACGAGCTGAAACTTCCTGAAGAATTCCACATTGTAGTCTGGACTACGAGGAACAGAGAAGATGGTATTACACACACACACACCACACTCTCAGATCTCTCAGAACATTCGCGATAAACATGTGAACTTTCTCTGAACAAATGGAAAGATTTTGGAAGTCTGAGTTAAATGGAAATGGAAAGATTTTTTGTGTTGTCAACAGACGTACACACATTTAACCCAGGCTTCGATTAAACTGCTTTTTTTTTTCATTTCAGTGAGAAATGAATTTAGACTCTGAATCAACTCGACTGCAGGAAGTGACTCAAACATGGCATGTTGAGGTTTTTTAATAAATGTAAGCCGATGAACTGAGACGCTGTCTCAACATTCACCTTCGTTTATCAAGTTAGACACGAACGGATTTATTCGTATATCGTTTGTACAAGTGTTTACATTTACTACTGTAAAAGTAAGATAAATCTACGTCTAATGTTTAGATCCAGCTCTTGCTTTTCACTATTGTTTTTTTTATTATTATTAGTTGTTAAATATTTTTATTAGCACAGAAGTGAATCAAAATTACTTCCACTTCTATCTTTCAGACTTTACCTTGATTGCTCATTTCGTGCTCCCAGCTGCCTGTGCACTTGACCTTTTATGGCATTTTGTGGGCGTCGCCAAACGCAAACGAGCTGAGGCAGAAACGTGCTTCGCATTTAACAGGCAGCATACAGACAAGAGTACGAAGGAAATCTCTGAAACTTTTGTAAATCCGGCGGAAAATATTTGTTCGGTTTACACACAAGTTTACTATAATATTGATAAATGACGTGAAAAGACAAAAACGCTGGACGTGATGATGCATGACCAGCGTGATCAGATCTCTCGAGACGGATCTTAAGCCCGGGGTCAAAGATCACGGTGAACAGTAACGAGAAGCTGCAATCACTTCACTGACTCACTTCGTTATACTGTCGTGATACGCCGTGATGTTAGCAGAAGGACAGAAGCGCAGCGCACTTTCTTTAGCAACCTGGAACAGAAATGAGTAAAGCATCAGCGCACATTAAAAAAAAAAACGGAGGTGGAGATTAAACCAGACCGAGAGAGACGAGCGGACGTACCTGTGCTTTGGACTTCCCGACGTGCTTCTTCTGGAAGAGGAACTGCCGGTTCAGATTGCTCACGTCGATCGTGTCCAGGTCAATCTGCATCGAAACAGCAGCTTAAACACTTTAATAATGACACGTAGTGACAAGATCAACACTTCAACCGAATTCTCAAATCTGATTGGTCAGAAGATTTCGTATAACAGCACGGCTCGGACAGAGCGTCCGTCTGTAACGCACACGAGCGGTTTATACTCACGCTTTCATTCTGATACGCTACCGTTTCTATAGCAACAGCTCATACACAGGGACCGGCACGGCCAAAACTCCACATGCACAAAGACTAATAATAGACAGATTATTAAAAAGTTGTTGTTGTTAAAAAATAAAGTAAAACTAATTGTTGATATGGTGAAGTTTTCTGTAAGGAGATTCTTATTTAACATTTATGGAATGAGTCTCCAGTGTCAGTTCCCCCGTAACAGTCATGGTGAATGGCAAAGTTTCTGTAAAAGTCTCCAGGACACGAGCTTACGTTAAACTGACAAGCGGCATTGGTTTTTTTTGAGAGAGAGAGAAAAAAAGAGACAGAAGAGAGAGAGAGACAGAGATAAAAGAGACAGAAAAAAACAAGAGAAAAAAGAGACAGAAAAAAGATGAGAGAAAGAGAGACAAAAGAGAGAGAAAGAGAGAGAGACAGAAGAAGAGACAAAGAGAGAGAGAGAGAGAAGAGACAGAAAATGAGAGAAAAAAAGAGACAGAAAAAAGATGAGAGAAAGAGAGACAAAAGAGAGAGAGAGACCAAAAAAGAGACAGAAGAAGAGACAGAAAATGAGAGAAAAGAGACAGAAAAAGACAAAGAGAGACAAAGAGAGAGACAAGAAGAGAGACAGAAAGAGAGAGAGACAGAGAGAAAAGAAGACACTGGTGACAGGATGTTTATTGCTGCTATAATGCAACTGTGTGTGTATATATGTGTATATATATATATATATTTTATAAAATATATTTCTATTGTTTTATATTATATTTTCTTTTCTATGTTGGAACAGTTGTATAAAGCATTTCACTGAAAGTCGTACTGTTTTGGTTCTGCAGGTGACAATAAAACTTTAATTTGAATAACGTGCTTGAGCATGGACTTTTATTTATTTATTTCGTTATAACCGCTCAGTCAGTCATGAATTACTCTTTACATAATCTCAACCTCAGGTGCTCTGCTCACATCTGATATTTTTGTGCACTTTTCTTGTTACGAGCTTCAGAATCCTGAAGACTGCAGTCCGATTGGTGACTTATTCGTCTCGTGGTTTTACACTTTTATCGTTATTTCTAAAATTCTCTCTGTCTAATCGGGCAAGTGGAGCTAACAATCATAATCAGAGAAGTTTTAATGCTAATATTGTGATATGAATTTAGAAAAATGACACATAAAGCACTTTAAAGTGACATTCTGCATTAATGTGTGATATTTCAACTAAAACACCGTTATATAAGTAAAGCATCTATCTTGTGCAGACAATATGCTGTATTTCGAAGCCATTTACTGGAAGAGTTTGAAGTAAAACATGCAAATTAATATAAAACAGCACTTCTGTATATATTATATTCTCACTTTAATGCTGCAGCTAGCCGGTTAGCATTAGCTTATTATTATTAGCATCAGCTTAGCTGCTCCGTGTGACCAGCACACACACACACCACACATCTCACACTCAGCTTAAGCAGTATATCATTATTGTTCAGTGTTTAAAAAATTATAGAATTATACTTTAAAAATACTTTATAATAAATGAATGCAATGACGCCTGAGAGTTTATCTATAGAGATGTAAGCTAGCTAGCTGCTAGCTTAACGCTAATGAATGCCATTCAATTTACCGAAAGCAGAAAATATATATTTTTAAATTTTTAGGATTTAAAGCAAAAGCAAGAGTTAATGAGATGCAATTTAATAATGATGAATTTTATGTTAATATTTAGCGAACTCGGACTTAAAAGTTGGGTTGAATCCCAAATTAACTCCTACCTCCCTACCTATGTGCACTATCTAGGGCACAAAAAACAAGCTTCCACGCGCCACCTAGTGCCCTAAATGTTAACTGTGGAGTGATTTAAGATGCGGCCCACGTTTTAGGCCGCACAAAGAAAGCCACCGACGCGCTTTTCCTTCCTTACCACTTCGATATTTTTAAAGCCGGTGAGGACGAGGTTTTTCAGCAGCTCGCAGCCGATGCCGCCCGCTCCGACAACCAGCACCCGGCAGGAGGAGACCGAGTCGGCGAGCTCTTTATGCAGCGGTCCGTCCAGTTTCACCTCCATGGTTTATTTAGCTTACTTAGTTTTGGCGCGTGAACTCAGGCGTTCTGATTCGGCAGCCGGTTAGCAGTCGACGGAACTGCTATGTCCTACCCGTATTCCGTTACCCACGCCCTCTTGTGTTGTGATTGGCTAGTAAGTCACCATGACGAGTAAACCTCTAATTGGACGATTTTTTTTTTAAAATCTCATATTTGAAAATGCAATTATATAAAAATTCGACTTATTCCTCGCATAATAGTTAAAATTTCTATATGCGTAAAAATATTCTTAATATTTAATTTGCATCGGACAATTAAATTGCTGCGGTTATCACGTATGCCCCGCCCAGTTCTCTCTCCCGTCTCCTAGTTACAGTATTCGTATTTCAAAATGGCGCCCTCATTAGATTAGCGAGCTAGCAATAGCGTGCATGTAGCTCTCTAATACAGGAAATGGATTAATTGTAGATACAAATAAATGCTTTTTGTTCACTATATGATGTTTTGTTTTTGTTTTTTAACCACTCACTGACCGTACACTAAAATTCCCTTATACAAAGTCCATCACGTTTCATCGTCTCACCATTACTAGTGTATTATGGCTGTGTCCCAAACCACAAACGCGCCCTATTCACTATGAAGGTCGCACGTCATCTCCAAAGTGCATTGACCTGTCGAGTGTACTCCCTAGGGTACATTATGACAATCTGAGATTTACTGAGTAAACTAGACATTCCACATTAGAAATGGAGGACCCCTGAAATCGTGCACTATATAGTGAATTTACTGTGATTTGGAACACACCCTGATAGACAGACGGCTGCAGCTGCGTCCGTTTACCACCAGAGGGCGCTAAAACAAACAAATCTGTAGTTTAAAAGCTGTTTTAACAAAATGCCTCCTTTATCGCCATCTGCTGGTAACAAGAACCGTTACATTAATTAATTCGTTTAATTAAAAGATAACGAATGAACGAATTATTTTTTAAAAATATCAATTTAATTTCACAATCAGTTGTTTCATTTTCATTTCCTTTATATGTACTTACACAAGGATATATTGTTTATTGTGACTACAAAACACTTCTGTAAGTTACTCGGGATAAATCCACCTTCCAAATGCTGTAAAAGTAAAATTATCCAAATGATCAAATTCGTTTTATTCGTTTTAATAGTTTTTTTTTAATAATAATTATTATGTAACCTTTATTTACTGTAACTAGGCTAGTCGATTTGAGATAAAATCTCCTGTACAAACAAGTGCAGAAGACACCGCAGTAGTTACCACAAAGAGCTTTCAGACACAGAACACGTGTTACAGCATTTAAACAATTAAAACATCACTGCAAAACCATTAAAAACAGGAACAATCGACTCATTGCTTCATTTCTGCAGCACATTTTGCAACAATGGTTTTGATGTTGAGCTTTGAAATAGTGTCCAGGATTATAGTGTGCAGCTCACATGTGCAACTCATGCTTCATTTCATTTGAGTGATTTTTAAAAAGGCACACAAAAGAAGATCAAATGTGGTTAGATGATGGAAAAATACCACACAGGCAGATAACAGGTGCTCTCAAATGAACAGGTCTAAACAGGGTCATGCACTCACAGGAATAAAGTAACAAACTGCTTGTTTCTGCCGTGGCACCTTCACGTGGACACCTATGAAGGTTCGTGTGATGTTCCTGTAAGGTGTATCTGTGGTCCTGAAGGTGCGCTGTACTGAAACCTACACTATATTCATGTTTTAGGTAAAAGATGAAACTCTGATCGTCACACCAGCAACAAAGGAAAAGTAGTCTGGTCGCTTTATTTCTGACAGAGCTGCACACACGTCAGGATGAGTTTGGTTTTCAATCCAGCTGCCTTGGAGATGATGGCTTTGAGTGCTGAATATAAACCCCACAACCCCCACAACCCCTACCACCCCCACCACCCTACACTTCTTTTTTTTTTTGATGATTATTAAATATTTTATGATTATTTTTACAGTTCAACATTCAACTTTAGAGTGATTTTACAGTGCATTAGTGTGCGCTGAAATGCTGTTATTATTATTATTTTTTTGCAAACCTAAGTGCTAAACTAATAAACAAATAACTTATGACAAAAAATGTCAAGAATGGCAATAAGCTTAGAGTCCAGACACCTGTTTTTAATTATTATTATATCTATTTTATTTAGATTTTAGTCATGTAAAATACTTTATGAAATAAACTTGCCTTATATAATATAATATGTCACACTTTTGAGCATAACTGAATTCACTTCGTAAAAGCACAAGCGTTAAACGCATTACTGCTGTCTCGGCATTATTTACTCATTTAACGCCCAATGTGGTGAACAGTAGCTGTGTGTGTAAATTTTGTGGAAAGTTTTTCAGAAGCGACCCCTTCCCCACAGTCATCAGATGATCAGATTATCTTGTACATGAGCTCTTGAGCACACGTTTCCTTTTCCATCTGATTCATCACTTCAGTCTTAACATCGTTGTCAAAACACAGAGACGCTGCTAACTGTGAAGAAGGCTTACGACCGCAGCACTTTAACTTTAAACATATCACGGATCTATTCGAATATTAAGCACGTTAGCTAAATTATCTACAATCCTGATCTTTACACCTACAAAGCTGAGTCAGGAATAAAACAACGGAAAATGTTTTTAAAATGTTTATAATTACATTTAACTTTAATTATGGCAGATCTGAGGCACTTGTCATGTTACCAAGAAACTGCAAAAGCGTAAACTCCTCTATCCTGAAGATGTCAGAAAACATAAAGTTGCAGCTTTACCCCTGACTCTTACAAAGCACTGACACTGGAGACTCCTTCCATAAATGTTACATCTTCTTCTTCTTCTTCTTCTTCTTTCGGCTTTTCCCTTCAGGGGTCTCCACAGCGAATCATCACTCTCCACCTATC
>CM074951.1:25440437-25451984 GCA_037577455.1 Pangasius macronema | reverse complement strand
AGTCTGCATGCCTAAGTGCTTGATTTTATACACCTGTGGCCAGGCCAAGTGATTAGGACACCTGATTCTGATCATTTAGATGGGTGACCGAATACTTTTGGTAATATAGTGTACTTGCATCGTATAAAGAGGGTGGGAGATATCCGACTGTTAAAGATTCATTAAAGACTGTTAATAGAAGTGGTGCGAGCTGTTCATTAAACGTCTTATAAAATTCTGCACTGTACCCATCAGGGCCAGGGCACTTTGAACTTTGCATACTATTGTCAGGAAATTTTTTAATGGGCCTCCTGCAGTACTCCCTGTTAACAAGCTGTAGATCATTTGTTTGTATAAATAAATTTAAGGCATTTAAAGACTTTAAACAGCCTTGAAATTCCTCAAAGAGTGAGGAAAACAGTGCTAACAAAACTGAAAGACAATATTAATATTAATATTAAAATAATTTTTCACAAAGCTGGAAAAAGCAAAACAAGCATTACAGTCATTAGAGGATGTGGTGAGTCGAGGAGGATGTCGTGGGGGGGGGGGGGGGGGGTCTGACTTTAGGTAAATAAAATGAGACGATAAAACCAGACTCCAACTAATCTGTCTGATGTGAGAGACATAAAAGATCAGAGCTTCACAAACCTTCTGAGAACATGAAGAGTCGTGTGTGTTTGGTCCAGGGCTTCGTCCTGATCATGGCGCTCTACTCAGAGGCTATGCGTGAGTTTATTACACACTTTTTTGTACAATCGAATACATATATAGGTTATTATTTTAGGGGTGAAATGCAATGCCACTATCTGTATCTATGTCTGTGCAGTACACAAAATGTTCATATCTGTATTCAGAATCAGAGTCAAAGCTGCTGTTTTTCCTTGTAATGCCTGTATGATTTTTCAGGAAGATTTTCAGTTGAATAATGATAAAGAATGTTCTTTTACATGCACAATGAATGCACAAGTTAATATATTTTTGTAATGATTATTTTTTTTTGGAGAACTGGCAGTGGCTCCACAAAGCAGAGATCACATGTTTCTCCAATTCTGATGTTTGATGTGAATATTATGTTAAGCTCACATACACATACATATGTTAAGCTCTCACACACACACACACACACACACACACACATCCAAAACCATGCCAGTGTCAGTGCAGTACTGAGAATAAACCAGCATCATATCATATCTGCTCAGTAGTGCTCCTATGGTGGTCTTTTTACATTGCTAGAAGGTGTCCTAGGGTGCCAATACTTTGTGACAAAGCAACAGATGAGCTACAGCCAGTGATTATTCACTTACAAAGTGACTTTATAGGAGTTGGACTTGATAGAGTGGCTACTCAGAGTATATACTGTAAAGCCCTAATGATTACAATTAAAGTTAATAAAATAAGAGTCAGAATTAGTTAGAACGAGCTTTTCCCTTACAGAAAGATCACGCACATTTCCTTTTTCCATGTGTGACTATGTGAGTCGTCTTTGATCACACATGAAAAAAAGATCCGTGTGATAATCTGAAAATGAACCCTACATGCCCTACGTGTGGAAAAATAATCAGCCCCTGAAAGAACACGTGTAATTGTTTCAGGGCATTTTTGAACGTGCATCAGATGCTACTGCGTGCACACCAGATATTATCTCATGCACAACTGAACGCTGTTGCTTGTGCACCAAATAGCTGCACAACACTGCACATTATTTAACATCCGGTACAATGAGTGTGTGTTCAGCAGCATTGCGGGTCACTCAGTTGGTCCTTGAGCCAAAGTCGAGGTTCTATATCTACAGCATGGCATGAATCTGCAACTCCTCCGAGCACAGTAGCTACTATAACAAAAAATCTGAGCAGAGAGAGAGAGAGAGAGAGAGAGATTATTAAAGCACAGATCAGAGACATGTGCTAAAGTTACAATTAACAGCCATCCCAAAGTGAGCAATTTCTTTATTAGAAGTAAAGTGTGTGTGTGAGTTTTTCCTCCAGCTTTTCTTTTGCTCGTTGTGATTCTTGCCATGACCCTGGTTAATTTGTTTGTTGTCTTGGTAATTTTGTTCAATACAAATCGACCACTCAGTCACTACCTCGTTTAGAGAGACCAACGTATGCTCTTATTTCTATGGCCCCTTTCTATGTCTAAGTAAAGCAGCTGTATTGTGACAGGAAATGCAGAATCCCTTCCTAGCTAACAGAATCCTTAGTAACCAGCTGAGACGTCGCTGATCGTTGCCTATTGCTTTTCCAACTGTCTTTAAGAGTGTTTTCACACTTGGTGCGAATGCTGGAGTCCACACTGCGAAACAATTTGGGGCTCATTTGGGGGCGTATGAAATGTATGTAATGAATGTAATGAAAACAGACAAACAATGCAAACACTGTAGACTTGAACTATGAACTATGAACTCGAGCAGAAAGAAGTACAAGGCCTAAGGAACATAAACCACACGACGCCAACACAAGACAAAACTAGACAAATAGTGCAAGACGTGATTTAAATACTAGTGCTCATTAACAAAACTGTGACACAGGTGCAGGCGGTCATGTGACATTCTCAAATGGGGTGCAGTGGCTAATGGGAAATGTAGTCAAGCAGCAAAATCATGACAATATCATGACAGTAAGATAAGACAAAATCATGACAATAAGACACTTTATTGTTATTGTAGCTTGTACAATGAAATTCCATTGATCACGGTCCTTAAAAGCAGCATAGTAAAGTGATCAGTGATAAAGAAATATACATCGAATACACAGTAAAATGCACAGTGTCTGATATACACAATGACATTAACAGACTCAGTGAACAAATCAACAAAACCCGAGGACAGTAGCTTAAGAGCTTACAAGAAAAGGGGCATGTTTAGTGAGGCAGAGACTGTTAAAAGATCAGAGATAAAATAATACTCTGGTTATTGTCTTAGAGTTACATACAGTACATGTGTGTGAGATAGTATCTATTGAGCACACAATGGTATCCGCTGAACAGGAGATCTGTATCTGTATCTGGGGCACATGTGATAATAAAGGGGCTCAGAAATGTGTACAATATAACATACAGTTTGGCTTTTCTGTAAAGATATTATTATTAATATTATTATTATTAATACATGAAAAAGTGTTTCATTAACTGAAGAAATTAAGGATGAATTTTCGAATGATGTTTCATGCACATTTATTTTTTTGTGAGTTTTTATTTAACTAAAAGTGCTTGTCTGTGTCTCTTGGTCAGCTTGGAGCCTTAATCATCCCTTCTCGTGCTGTTTCGACTTTTTCACTGGCAAAATTCCTTCTGACAAAATCCTGGAGGTTGAAAAGACGGACTCACGCTGTCCACAGCAAGGCTTTGTGCGAGTATCACACATACACACATAGATGACTGTTTTATTGTGTTATTTAATCTTAAAAAAGTGACATTAAATCCAGTTAATTTCTAAATGAGACAAGAAAAGAAATTGTATTGATGTATGTGTGTGTGTTCGTTTGTTTCAGAGTTACTACGCTTAAGTTCTTCAAGCTGTGTGCTCGTAACATCACCGTCAATGAAAATGATTCACCTGTCAATGAAAATGATTCACCCGTCAATGAAAATGATTCACTCCTCAATGAAAATGATTCACTCCTCAATGAAAATGATTCACCCATCAATGAAAATGATTCACCCGTCAATGAAAGTGATTCACCTGTCAATGAAAATGATTCAACCGTCAATGAAAATGATTCACCTGCCAATGAAAATGATTCACCCGTCAGTGAAAATGATTCACCCGTCAATGAAAATGATTCAACCGTCAATGAAAGTGATTCAACCGTCAATGAAAATGATTCACCCGTCAATGAAAATGATTCACCTGTCAATGAAAATGATTCAACCGTCAATGAAAATGATTCAACCGTCAATGAAAGTGATTCAACCGTCAATGAAAATGATTCACCCGTCAATGAAAATGATTCACTCCTCAATGAAAATGATTCACCCGTCAATGAAAATGATTCACCCGTCAATGAAAATGATTCACTCCTCAATGAAAATGATTCACCCGTCAATGAAAATGATTCACCCCTCAATGAAAATGATTCACCCATCAATGAAAATGATTCACCTGTCAATAAAAATGATTCACTTGTCAATGAAAATGATTCACTCCTCAATGAAAATGATTCACCCCTCAATGAAAATGATTCACCCGTCAATAAAAATGATTCACTTGTCAATGAAAATGATTCACACGTCAATAAAAATGATTCATGATTCAGCAGATGATGTGAAAGGACTCCGGAAGTGAACGTAGCAGGACCTGGACAGAATATAAAACAGATGGAAACACAAACACACACTCCCACACAGAAACAAAATGCAGATATTGATCAGTTTCACAGACACACTGCTGATTCTGATAAAGTGTGAAAGGACAGATCCAGGTTCAGATCTGATACTATATACAATTTTATATCTATTATGCTTTAAATGAAAAAAAAAAGATAGCTATTATACTACGTAGTAATGGTCATAATGTGTATGGATTGAAGTATGCTAGCTTAGTAGCACAACATCAGGGAAGAGTAGAACACTTAAAGCACGTCCATTAAAATGTCGGACAGTTTAGTAGTTATTAAGGTCTAGGTGACCAGATTTGGAGTGTAGTGATAATATAAAGTCATGAAAACACTTACAAACATCTTTCTGGATATGATCTATTTATGTATATTCTACAGCAGGAAGGAAAGTGACTAGAAATGTACAAAAACAGAGGTTATTGACAAACACAGGTCTGAACCTGTTTACCATACTGACATGTCTATATGTATGCTACCTTACTAGGCACTAGACACACACACACACACACACACACACACACACACACACACACACACACACACTGTGAGGCAGCAATGCTACACAGTGCACCACCCTGTCGAATTCTCTGTAGACAAGCTGTCATTTATTTAAATGTGCCTTATTAAGGCCTCTAATGATTTTAAATAGTCTTGAGATTCCTCAGGGATTGAGCAAAACTTCTCTAACAAAAACCTAAAAACAGTGCTTTTATAAAATTAAGTTTCTTGGAACTGGAAAAAGCTGAGCAAACAGCAAAGTCATTAAATGTACATGTTATAACAGTGGAAATTTACTGTATGTCACTTTCAGAAAGAACTTTCTAATCACACATCTTTTTAATTCAATTTCAATTCAGTTGTCTGGTTGGTTAAAGTCTATCCACTGTCCACTGATGGAGGCCTGGGTACGAAGCTGCTCGTGGCAACCGCAGCCCCAAAACCACCACAGCAATCACAGCCCTAAAACCACCACAGCAATAAAAAAATGACCTTTTTACCATGTTTGTTACTGGTTATAAGAGCTAACCCGCATTAAATGTGGGTTTCATCCAGTTTTGCTGTAGGCTGTACAGCAGTGTGTAATGTTTAAGTAAAGATAGATGGATCAGTTACTATCTTCTAGATAAATCTTGATTATAGAGCTTCAGCAGCTTGTATAGACTCAGTGGAGGAAGTGGTGAGATGAGGAGGTGTGTAGACATACACACTGGGTGGGGGAAAAATCTGCCATTAGCTAAAAGTAAAAAAAAAAAAAAGTGTATTAAAGCAAATTCAAGCAAATTTGATGTTAGAGAGAGAAGAGAGCCGATCTTGATAATAACATGAAGATGAGTCGTGTGTTTTTGCTCCTGGGCTTCGTCCTGATCATGGCGCTCTGCTCAGACGCTCAGTGTGAGTTTATTACACACTTTCTCTGCGATTCTGTGCTAATACTTTGTCCAAAGCAACAGATGAGATAGACTTATATAGTGCTTATACTTGATAAATAGTGACTCTGTGTATATTGTAAAGCAGCACTGGTTACAGTTGTCCTACATGTGAAATAAAGACCTGTTCTACACGTGAAAAAAAGTGTAATTAATCAGTAATTGTGATTTTATTATTCTTAGTAGCAGGTTTGCATTAAAATGTGTTTCATTGCCTGAAGATCTGAAGGATGAATAATATTTATTTGACATTTTATGCACATTAATTTTATCATTAGTTTCTATTTGATTAAAACACCTCATCTGTCTCTCACTCAGCTTCTTCACTTGTCTCACCGAGAGTGGAGTCCTGCTGTTTCAAGTTTTTCACTGGCAACATTCCTTTCCAAAACATCCTGGAGGTGAAAAAGACAGGCTCTCACTGTGCACAGCAAGGCTTCATGTGAGTATCTGAAAATTACACGTGTTTCTGTTTTATTACGTGATTTGATATGTGATGTTAAATCGAGTTCATTTCTAAATGAAATAACAGTGGATGAGATTGTGTTAATATGTATATTTATACACACACACACACACACACACACAAACAATTATTTAAAGCAGAGACAATATAAAAGTCATAAAAACAAACAAAAAAATATAACGTCTCATGTATTCTGCAGCAGGACGACCGCAAAATTTCAAAAGCATAGCGTGTGGTCAGTTATAGACAAACACGGGTCTGAACCTTTAGCGCTTTTAGTCGAATGTTTGGCAGAATTTCATCATACTGACATGTCTATAGGGATGCTAACTTACTAGCGTAACATAGAATAGATTAAAAATAGAAAGTCCCACAATTGAAGGATTTAATTCTCACTAAGGTCTTTACTGTAAAAAAAAGTGATTTTAGACAAATTAAGACTTTTTAAAGACCGGAGAAACTCAACATGTACACTCTGACAAAAAAAGGTCAAATTCGAGGGTTCTTTGGTTGTCCATGTGTAAGAAACTTTTATGTTTGACTTTTATCAATATTATGTTTTTATCTGAAAAGTGTCTCTGTGCCAAATCAAATCTGCGGACCAATGATCTGCTGTGGCGACTCCTAACATGGAGTTCTTGTAGTTTTTTTTAGTCACTTGGACTGAAGTTCTGAGCTTAACTGAAACCTTGATCATTCAAAAAAGAAAGTTTATAAATAATGTCAGCTGGAATGTAATGACAATTTTAATAAAAAGGCTTTCTTTTGGTGGAAAACAGCCAAGATATTGTGTACATGTGTAACCAGGCATAGACAAAAATTTAATAGTTGGATCATGTTCATAAAATAAATCTGTACTGACGAGGTTTGAGAAGTTTATTTTACAAGTAAAGGGTTCGCTGACAATCCCTGAGAAAGCCTTTTGTGAAGTGTGTGCATAAGAGGAAGATGTGTTGAAGACGTGCTTTTTTTTGTTTTTTAATCCATTTAAAAAAAAAAAAAGTCCATTGTTAAAAGTGCTATACAAATTGAATTGAACTGAATTGAGGAGATGTAGATGAGAGTGTATTGATGTGTGTTTGTGTGTTTTTCAGTGTTACAACATCTAAGTTTTCCAGGCTGTGTGTTCAAGAAACAACTCTGATTAGAGCAGCAGCTGAGAATGATGCAAACGGACGCTGTGTACTCATCAGAAAAACTTTCTGAATCATTAATGTTGATGTCTTTCGATGTTACTGATGCTTAATGCAGTGCTTATACTGTAGGTTATACTGTACACACACACAACTGAGTGAACTGCGTAACTTGTTAACATTAAAATGTAGATACAGATTTCAGATCAGCGTCCTATCCAAGGTGTGTTCCTGCCAGAGATCCGGGGATTGGCTCAGGACCCTCTAAACCCTGACCAGTGTAAAGTTTGATGGGAAGCGCATGCGGCACTTCCGGTTGTTGTTGTTGTTGTTGTTGTTGTTTTTTTCTTTACTTTTATGAGCCTTCCAAAGCAACAAGCTATCTAGCCACGTAAGATGACTACATTAGAAAAAAAAAGTCGTGCCACGGTTTCCTCTGCACACACTGCTCTTGTGTCATTAAGGGTCCGGGAATAAAGTTCTGGTATCCTATCGTTTCTGTTTGAGTTTTTCTTCTCTACTTTTCCCCTAAAACAAATCATGCAGACCAAACCATTAGTCATAGAGACATAAAGCGTCTTTAGTTTTAGTTTTGGCCATTGTGTTGTTTTTTTTTTCCTCGCTGTGATTCCTTGGGTTCTGCAAACAATAAATCCTCTAGAAGCATTTAGCTCCATTCACTTTCTGAGCTAATTTTTATAATATATAAAACCTACTTTTCTGAACCAGTCCTAGAATTTTTTGGCATTTTGTCACAAATTTGCCGTCTAAATATTCATCAGAGTCTGAAAATCTGTCTCTGATTCTGATGTTTCACTCAGATTAGTTTATCTATTTATACTCTCCGGTTTATTGTATTTCTGGTTAGGGATCAATAAAGTACCATTAATCTATCTATCTGTGTGTGTGTGTGTGTGTGTGTGTGTGTGTGTGTGTGTGTGTGTGTGTGTGTGTGTGTGTGTGTGTAGGTGTGTGTGTAGATGCGTGGGTGGGTGGTTGTGGTTATGTGTGTGATGCTCTTGCTTGCTGTTGGTTAATAATTCTATAATTCATTAGTTAGTGTGTGTGTGTGTGTGTGTGTGTGTGTGTGTGTGTGTGTGTGTGTAGATGTGTGGGTGGGTGGTTGTGGTTATGTGTGTGATGCTCTTGCTTGCTGTTGATCAACTTTAACTAGGCCTCATCACACGCCCCTGTCACTGATTTTTTACCAGTAAGAGCACAACACAGAGTGTGTTATTCCTTACCTCTTACAGCGTGCATTATCTCAATCGCTATTCACGGTAACACTGAAATGACGCTTCGCACTGAGAAAATGATGAAGTGAAACAGCTGCATAAAGTTTGGCATTTCTGTCCCATCAGTTCTCTAGCATTAAGGTTTATTTGTTCCGTTCCAGGTTTGTTTGTTTTTTTCCTTGAACAAACATGCTAGGGACCGTGTTGCAACCCAGAAACAAACACACAGATAAACACACACACACACAATGCAGTCTAATAACAGATCATTCAGGAGTGAAATGGGTTTAATATTAAATTCAACTTATCACATGATAAAACAGTTAAACGTGTGTTTAATGTGTAAAGGCAGAGACTCCCATGAAGCCGTGTGAGTGTGTGTTTTCCACCTGAACACTATTCATTAAAAACGCAAACATGAAATAGAATAATACGTCTGCATAAAACATCAAACGAAGTGTTCTTAGTCAGTCAATCATACAACTATTATTATTATTATTATTATTATTATTATTAATACTTTTTGATAAGATGTGGGTGAGGGTATAAAACCATTTCTAAAGTTATGAATGTTCCTAAGAGCACAGTAGGCTCCATCCTTTTTTTTTTGTAAGCACCAGGACTCTTCCTAAAGCTGGCCGTCTAGCCAAACTCAGTAACCGGGCCAGAAAGGCTTTGGTCAGGGAGGTGACCAAGAACCTACTGGCCACACTAACAGGGCTTCAGAAGTCCATCACAGAGATGTGAGAACCTTCCAGAAACACAACCAGGCTATGGAAGACATTCCTGAGTAAAAGGCATATAGCAGTCACTTAAAGAACTTAAAGAAAAGCTTTTATGTGCTTCAACCCACTTTAAAAACTGCTTTAGAGTTGTCTTTATTTGTGTGTGTGTGTGTGTGTGTGTGTGTGTGTGTGTGTGGGATCTCAGTTGCAGCGTTAATGTGTAGCTTTTCATTTCATGGCGGCTTCATGAACACACAGGCTGGAGAACATAGGAGCAGTAACGCTGAAACACACATCAGTACAATCTTATCTACACTCGTCTCCTTTATAAATACATTTAATTTCTTTTTTTTTTTAAATATTAAATCACATAATGAAACAGTAATGTACTGTCAGATACTCACACGAAGCCTTGCTGTGTGCAGTGCGGGTGTGTTTTTCACCTTCAGGATGTTTTAGGGAGGAATAATTTAATCAGATAATTTCACATGAGAATAACCACACGATTCACACATGAAATTTACACGTGGTTTTTTAGACACCACATTTCATGCACAGTCGAGTGCAAAAGTTTATACACTCTTAGAACAAAAATAAATAGGCATTTCAGACACAACATGGCCAAATGTTTTGCTTATTTTTGCTAGTGAAAATAGATCCTAAAGAAGCCACACTCACTTTATAGCATGTCGGCTAGCTCACATAGATTTGAACATTCCCAATAAAGATGCTTCTGGTAAAACTGGTTGCCTTACAACTGTAATATATGCATACAAATATTAATAAATATTTGGTTAGAAATAGCTATTAACCATTACACTATGTTATGCAGCTATACAATCATACAACTGTGCCAAAATGTGTGTAATAAACTCACTCTGAGCATCCGAGTAGAGCGACCCGAAACACACGGCTCGTCTTCACGTTCTGAGCGAGTGTGTGAAGCTCTGCTCTCTTCACTCTCTAACACTTCACTTGTTTGAGTCTGATTTTATTAGCACCTTTCATATGAAAGTGTATTTAAAGGTAGCTTGTCCCCCGTCCCCTCTTCATCTACACAAGCTACACAAACCTCCTCAACTCACCACTTCCTCCACTCCATATGCGTCTGCTGAAGAGCGCCAGCATCAAGATTCATCATCATTTATACATTAAACACTGATACAAGCCTAGTATACAATAGTGTACATAGCCTCAGCTTCAAAATGATGAAATAACGTTTAAGGCGAGTTAGTTTGTGCAGGAAACAGTTCCCTCAGTTCCCTCAGCTCCCTCATCAGTAACAAAAATGGTATCATTTTTTTTTTTTAAAGTGTGTGCTTAGATAGCATTGGTTTGTTCTGACTGTGAGAGCTGCTCAGGATTACACCCTCTTCCTGTTTCAGCATGCACTTCTGGTTCATTGGCTATAAGAGCACACACTTAAAAAAATACACCACACACACACACACACACACACACAGGTTTATGTGAAGTCTACATCTGGTGTGTAATTTCTGAGCATTTTTTATCAAGTTTCTGCGTTGCCTGTTTTTTGACTTTGCTATTTCTTGCCTTATCCCTGATTGGGTTTGATGTATATGGATGTTGTTTTGTGTATTATTTTGGATGCTGTCTAATAAAACACTGCATATGGATCCTAATGCTTCTCCGGAGTCTAAAAGCGTTATTCCACTTACATCTAATGATTTTGTGTTTTGTTTGCCTTTTCCAGTTTTTAAAGTATTGTCATTAGGTTTTATTAGATTTGTTTTGCTCACTTTTTTTTTAAATAATTTTAAAACCAAAATTTGCAAAATTACAAAAAAAAAACAAAAAAACATAAACAGTATTCACCCCATTGCTGTGAAACCCCTTAATTAATTCTGCTGGATTTTAATATAAAGTTTGTTTCGAGAACCGAAACACACCAATTCAAAGTTCTGGAAAAGGCATCAGTCAGGGTTTGATTATAAATAAAATATCCCAACCTTTGAACATCCCACAGAGGGACGTGAAATCCATTATAAAAAAAAAAAAAAAAATAGAAGGAATATGGCACAAGTGTAACTTGCCTGGAGAAGAACATCCACCAAAAGTCAGTGACTGGGGTAGATGGGCATTAGCTAGAGAAGCAGCTAATATTATGTGCTATTTTGTGTAGTCTCATGACAAGTCCAGGTTTTAACACTACGAAATTCACTCTCAGGGATTGTAGGTGGGGGAGTGAATGACCAGCGCTCTCTGCCACCCTCAATACCAC
>CM074951.1:25387196-25406302 GCA_037577455.1 Pangasius macronema | reverse complement strand
TCACTTCACTTCACTTCAGGGTAAAAATAACAATATTAGTTCTCTGAAATCCTGAATTTTTAAATTAAATATAAACAAATAAGATAAAGGTGGCAACTTTAATGTATAAGAATAGCGTTGATTATTGGCATCAGATTGTTTAAGAGATTACCAAATTATTTGTTTGCTGATTTATTTAAGGGCCATGTTTTGCTTGTTTTTGAAGCCCCTCCTCTTTCACTTTAAATCTAAAAAACAAACAAACAAACAAACAAAAAATAAAGCAATCATAGCCATTCAACCTTAAACCAGGTCATCTGGAGAAGCTAAAGAGCGACAGCTGGAGAAACAATTGGCTGTAAAAAACACAGGACTAGCAGAACCACACGCACACACACACACACACACACACACACACACACACAGATGGAGAGATGACAGGAGCTTTCATACAGATGGCTGAGTGACAGCAGTAAGACGGGGATAAGGCACACAGCTGGAGAGATAAAGCCACGCAGAGGAAAGACAAATGGACATGTTTCGAGAAATTCCACTCATTCCTGCCTTTTATCTTGTCTTCCTTTTCTTCCTGAGTGTCCGAGCTAATGACCACTGTTTACCCCGGGGGGCAGTGGGGGTGATCTGCCACGTTCTGCTGCCCCCAACCCTTTCCACGTAGCGCTCTCTCTCTCTCTCTCTCTCTCTCTCTCTCCCCCATTCAGGTAGTTTGGTGTCTCTCTGCAACTGTATGCTACATAACATAGCAAAATATTTTACTCATTTAACTTCTACTTTTTGTAAACCAAGTATTAGACCTGACATGCAATGCACTGTGGGAATTTCAACGATGAAGATTTAGTGTTAGAACAGATTGTAAGCATTTTAGAGTTGTTTGAGTTGTTTCTTAAATTGGCTGTGAAAATGGAAAAATGTGAAACAGGAAATTGGTTTGGAATTTTCCAAATATGCTGAACATTTGTGTGTGAAGAAAGTAAGTGAATGCTGAAGAGGTGCTGAAGCGAGAGAGAGAGAGAGAGAGAGAGAGAGAGAGAGAGAGAGCAATACAAACACAGAGAGTATAATACAATACAATGAGACTCCTGTTGGATGAGTGCCTGGGGTCAAAGGTCATTCACTGATAACTGACACTACCCATACAGAGAGATCAAGTGGAGATAGAAATCAGGAACACACACACACACACACACACACACAGAATAATGAAACAAAGCCTTACTGAGCTACTTACCTAGGAGTCAGTAAAATGAAGCTTAGCTTTAGCAGACGTAAGGCATGTCTGAATGAAATCAAGATACACACACACACACACACACACACACACACACACATTTCGGTGTAATGTGGTGACCTACTGAGCCAAAGCTTTGTCAGGTCAGTTGGTCACTGTGCAAAGGCTAATCCAGTTAGCCCTGATTACATCACACACACACACGCACACACACACACACACACACACACACACACAATAGGACTGTCAAACTTCTTTGAAAACTGCATGCAAATTTCTAATTTAAATATAAAAGCTGCATTTGAGTACATTTGAATATAAAAGCTCAGAGAAGTTTTGGCAGGAATTCAAGCTAATACAGTCTGTTCATTCAGTTCTCCATCCAAGTCCATGCTAGCGCGAGGAACGCTGTCTGAATATGACTAACTGTTTTCAACGACTTTCCCATAAAATCTCTCTGCACTGTCAGTATTTATCCCGTTTCTGTTATAACCTGAAAGAGAGAGCGGATAGGAGGAAAGCTGAGGCACTGAGTAATAAATAAATAAACAAATAGGTACATAAATACATAAAAATCAGACTAGCATGGTAGTGTGCAGCGCTGCTTGGCCAAACAATAGAGTGTTGTACTAGTCAGCAATGCTGTGGTTTTGTGCGTTTCTTAGCTGTTGTGCATGATAAAGTCAGGAACGTGCTAGGAGTGTTAGCAGAAGTAATAAAGTAACTCGTGTACAGCAGTCGCAGATTAAACACGGCCAAAAGGAGGTTGCTGTAGTGTGATTTGGGACAGGTCCACAGGGAGAATCATGAGGGAAAATCAGGAGAAACACTGCATTAAGATACTTGACTGGGTTAAAAACTTCACAGTTAGATAGATAGCTAGTAGCCAGAAATGCATTTTGTTAACGTGTCAGAGGTGACGTGACCGTGCCGATCATACCCCGTGACTAACTGACATCCCTACGCACTACATAGTGCACTACAAACCCAAAAGAGTGCCGTGTGAGATTTGTGCGACTCCGAAATTGTTGCACTTGTGAAATTATATATTTACTCAGAGCCCTTATTTTGTGACATTTGTGCATAAAGTTTAGTAAAAGTGTTTAAACTGACTTTTACTAGAACGTGTAAAGAGTGAGAATTAAACAATTCAGCAGGTTTGAATGTGAAGAATGTGTACAGCGTGAGGGATCCTTCACACCGACAGCCTTGAAATGGAGAACAGGACGCGCAGAATGTTACTGTCAGCAGTCTGTGTGTGTGTGACACACACACACATACGCACATAAGATTACATACTTGTGTGTTGTGTATATAGTGCAGTTAATAAAACAGATAGACTGTACTGCAGCTGTGATTTGGCTCAGGCAGCTGGCTCAGTGTATCCTTAAAATTATTCCATAATTAGTCCTAAACACACACGGCCACACACACACACACACACACACACATGCAATTTTGGTTGATGTTAGTCCCCCGTATGAGCGTCGGTTACTGTAAACATCTCTCCTCCAGCAGCCGAGCGTACATCTCTCCACATTCTTCCCCTGACTCTCTCCAGCTGGACTGATACAAGACCAGGCAGCGGAAATGCTTGTGGTGGGAAAAAAAATAGAAAACGGGGGGAAAACAGAGAGAAAGAAAAGAAGGACAGGAAACATTTTTTTTCTCCTCTCTGCAGCTTTGGAGAGAAAAACGCAGAGCGGAGCCAAAACTCTGCAGCGTAAGTGACAGCGGGATTTCAAGAGAAACTCGGCAGCACAAACGCTTCATTGCCTCTGTTACACTGTTCTGGGATCAGTCCCTTCTAACGCTTCTCTGGTTCACTTACATCTTCTCTAACTGCTCCAGGGTCAGTGCTGTGACCCTGCTCTGATTCTATTACTGATTCCAGGACTGTTCTAGGATCAGGTTAATCAGATCTGTTATAGATGTTGTCACTGATCTGGAATCAATTAATAGATATTCTCTCGGTTTCAGAAACAGAAGTAGTCTCTGGGATCTGGGATCAGTCCTACACATTATTGATTATATCTGTTATATATCCTCTGACTGATCTGGGATTAGTTTTGAAAATAATTTATCATTTATCTTGCAGGCGCTCTCACTGCTTAAGCGTCTTGTAGATAGCTGAGATCTTACAAAAACTTTATCACCCCTATAGCATTTTCTCTTACTGTTTTGATACTCTTATATATCACTGATCTGGGGTCAGTTTCTGAGTTCTCTGATGCATCTTCTTATCATCTGTTACAGGTTCACTCACTGTTCCAGGATCTTATAACCACTTCCCTGTTTCTCCTACACATCTCTGGAATCAGTTCAATAATACCTTTCTTTGATTCTCTCATGTATGCTCTTACTGCTCTGGGATCAGCCTGTTTTTAAGTGTCATCATCTCTGATTCACTTACATATCCATTTCACTGACAGGGGATCAGTTCTAGAAACTGATCCAATCTTCTCAGACTGAACTGCATTCAGTACACAAAGACCTCTAAGACTGTTCTGGGATCAGCTGTACAAAAAAAAATCATTAGGGACTCAGTCTTCTCAAAACAATCTTATAAATACTTCCGTTTTTCTCTTATGGATTCTGTTCTGAGATCAGCCACAGACGGGGTTCCTCCTCTCTGCTCCATGCGCTCTGATTCACTTTCACTGTTCTGAGATCAGTCCTGCCAAACAATGCAAGACACTGAGGTTCTCCAGCTGTCTCTCATTACACCCTCCACACAGCCGTTACACAGCGACATCTCACTCCTTTAGTGTGTGTGGGTGTGTGTGTGTGTGTGTGTGTGTGTGTGTGTGTGTGTAAGAGAGAGAGTGAGAGAGAGCAAGAGATCGAGAGAGAGCAAGAAAGACAGACAGAAGTGATAACGAGGGCAAGATGAAGAGAATGAGAAGAAAAGAGAGACACGGAGAGAGAGAGAGAGAGAGAGAGAGAGAGAGAGAGAGAGAGAAATTGAGTGTGTGTGTGTGTTATGATGTTGAACCAAAAAGAGAAGGGACGCAGGAATGAGAAGCCAGAGATAAGTCAGACAGAGATGAGAGAAGACAGACACATAGATAGATAGATAGATAGATAGATAGATAGAGAAAGCTAGAGAAAGAGACATATAGACAGATACGACGAAGCCAAAGTGATCCAACACTATCTCATTCCTCCTCCAACATAACACTCTCTCTTTTTCCCTTCATCTGTTTTCATCATCTCTCTATCTTTCTTTTTCTTAATCTCTCGCCTTTCTGTTACTCCCTCCTTGTCCTTCTGTCTCCCTTGTTTCTATGGTGAAGTCTGATCCATATTTCCAGTAGTACATTAGTCACAGCTCACACTGTACATGCTAAACGAGGACACCGCATCCCAGTACACACCCACAGTGTGTGTGTGTGTGTTTGTGTGTGTGTGTGTGCGCAGTAAACTTCTGTCTGTTCCCATTAAAATGATGGATGCATGCTCCCCGCTCTCTCTCTGCCCCAAATCGCTGATGGCCCTTTTTCCCACCAAAATCTGGAAATGTGCTGGTTCTCATCTGGAGAAATGGGCTCTGTTTCAGCACCATGATGCTGATGGCGTGGAAGCGAGAACCGGTGACGTAAGAGGCTTGTGTTCGGCGTCATGTGATCACCTTGACAAAAAGTGGGGCAACTCAAGTTATTTACATGGCTTTTTACAACTGAAATAAGAAATGTGCAAGAAACATGAGCAATGCATAAAAGTAAAAATCGCAATAACGTAAGGCAAACGCTAGCAATCTTCTTTGAGCGGCTCCTCATTCCGAATAAACGTCTAAAAGTCAGTAACTGCTTTAAGAAACACAGGATAAATGGATCTTAAGCTATGGGGGGTGGGGGTGTGGCCTATGTACCTGTCAGTCACAGTTAAGTAGGAGTGGCTAACATTCCTGAAGCTTCTATGGAGCCAAACACACACACACACACACACACACACACACACACACACACACACAAAAGTGAAGAATGTGTCACTCAAGTATGAACACCTGTGCTGGTGCTTTCTACTCAAACACACACACACACACACACACACACACACAGATAAACAAACAAGTAAAGAATGTTTCACTCAAGTACGACCACCTGTGCCCACTTGCTCTTTCTCTCTCTCTCTCTCTCTCTCTCTCACACACACACACACACACACACACACACACACACACACACACACAAAGAGTTGTGCGACTTACCTACAACCATGAGTGTAAACTCGAAGCCCCTTTTGACAGATTTGCGGTAAACTTGGTTGGGCAGGTTGGCGAATCCCACATATCCCTCCAGATTCCTCTGCTGGAAAACACCAGTCAGCTCATCAAACACCAATCAGCTCATCAAACACACACCCACACACACCCACACACACCCACACACACACACACACAGAGGCACTGTTCCCTCTAAGCTGCGAGCGTGCATGGTCGTGCACATCTGATGATGCTCCCATGCAGAAGAAAATGAAATCACGGCAGATTCAGTGCCAACACAAAAGTGTGCACGAAAAAGTTAGTCAATGGATCTTTTTTACACTCCCATGTTACGACTGCGGAAAAACGTAAGCAGTCACAACTTAACAAGCCCAACAGAAATAGGTTTTGCTCAGTAAGAAAGAATAGAGGGAACATTGCACACAAGCAGCGATACGGTGTCACACATTCCACACACTCCACCATTCAACATACCGCAACATTCAACTAGCGCAATATTATTATTACGGGTTCTTCGCTTCTCATATCTTCTCGTATCGTCACGGTCTCTGTGGTGTGCTGGACAGAAGGCAGCCCGAGTATGTGTTTCTGATAAAAAGTCTGTCCCACTGAGAAAGCAGCACAATGCCAGCTGTCTAGTAAGCATCGTCGTTTCAGACATATGTTTGACGGTCTGTAAAAACCTGTCTGAAGTCATGACAGCTGAATTCCTGAAAACTGCCAAAAAAAGAGAGACAAAAAATTGGCCAAAATTGAGTTTTTCCATCCATAATATAGTTTGAAATCTCTGCTTTAAGAAAACATAAATATATTGTATCTCCTTTATTTTACTTATTATTATATTCTAGCCTTGCCTTGGTGCCTTCCAAAGTTTAAAATGTTTCAATGACCTAATAAAAGACAGACCAAGACAGATAATGAATCAGTGATTAAATCCCGGATGTAAGAGCGATCAGCCGAGTGAAGAAAGGACGAGGCTCCGGTTTGTTAAACGCTCAGGAGTGAATTTTACCTGAGGTGATGAGACAGAGGCTGATGCTGAAAATCAGCATTTCTCACTGTAAACTTATAACTCTTCACAATTTTAATGTTGCCTCTCCATTAAGTTATAACTGTAGAGTTAGGAGGGGTGTGTTTTGTTTAAAATGCTTAAACTTTAATTCTGGATGAGACGTGTGCAAAAGAGAAACGTATTGCAGTTCAGAAAAATGTGTCATTTTCAGAACCAGAGTAGAAAATGTCACTATTTGACCACATGAAGGTTTTTCCACACAGCCAAACATATTTAAAATGTAATTGTTTTTTTTAGAATCTACTATTTCAAATAAATAGTAAAGTGCAACTGGGCAATGAAAGAAGATGATGTCAATATGATGGTTAATCTCAGCACTGTAATAAAACTTTAGCGGTACTGTCAGTGCTTTTAAACTGACTCACAGCTCCACGCAGCTGCCAGGACACTAAACGTCCTCGCTAGAGCAGTTACTGTCGTTAATGAGCCAAAATATCACGTAGTCACAGCTTGTCAGGTTACTTTCATTTGTGCTGTTTTGCGTTTGCTGGAGTTTGTTAGCAAAATTAAACCTTCGCTATATCATCGAAACCCCATCATAAATCATAACAGCGTGTTAGGGAAATATAATGAGGGGAAGATTTTATATTGACACATTCCACGTCCAACAACATTAGAAGAGCGTTACTGTTACTCTGATTATATTGATTCATATCGCGATCTGTGGTGTTCGTGGCTGTGGCTGTTGAAAGCTGTGATTCATCCAAACCCACAACTGATTGGCCATCATGATCACGCACACACACACACACACACACACACACACACAATAATTTAAGGACTATCTAAAGGCTAAAGGAGACATTTACAAATATTGAAAATCTTCACAATATTTACAATCACTATATCTCGCAGCTCTCGATCCACCGAATCACTCACAGCATCAGGCCTTTCACAGCCTCTGTGCAAACTCTGAACTTTGTGATGACGACGGAAAGAATGTTAAAATGAGGACATCAACACTGCTATCAGCCACTCAATAAAATACACTGCACTGCTTTTAATGTTTTATTGCACAGAGTCTGCAGAAAAGTGTTTTTTTTTTTTTTTTTTTTAAAACCCTCAAACACAGAAGACGTGTGATTTGCAATGACTCTGACCTAAGTTTAGTGGAGTTCAGTAGAATAATGAGGGAAGAACTGGGGATGTTAAAGGTAGAAAGAGGCAAACAAAGAGAGAGAAAGAGAAAGGAGGGACACGGGCAGCTAAAAAATTATTCGGGACAAACCCAGTCTAAGTTTTACGGGTGTTTGGGAGGAAGAAAGGGATCAAAGGCTTACTAAAAAAAAAAAAGAGCAAAAAAAGAAAGGAACGATTCTGAGACGGTGAGGTAGAGAGAAGTGGAGTAAAAAAGAGAGAAAATGGAAAATTGAGAGAAAAGAAGGAACGAGTAAGAGATGGATATGAGAAACAGTTCTGAGAGAATAGGAAGAAAGAGAGAAAGACAAAAGAAAGAAAGTAGGGAACGAGGGAAAGGAAGAGAGAGAACAAGATAAAGGAGGGTAGAGATAAGGTGACGAGAGAGAGAGAGAGAGAGAGAGAGAGAGAGAGAGGATAATAGGATGGGAACAGGGGAGAAAATATAAAAAGGAAGGGAGAGAGAAACTAACATGAAGAGAAAGAGGTATAAAAAGTGAAAAAACACATAAAAAAGACAAGGAGAGAGATAAAAGTGGTAGAGGGGCAAAGAGACAGGAAAACAGAGCAAAATAGGGACATAAAGTTAGAGAGGAAGAGAAAGTCAATTGAGAGAAAGAAGAAACAGAGGGATCAACAGAGAGAGAGAGAGAGAGAGAAAGAGAGAGAGAGAGAGAGAGAGAGAGGGCGAGTATTAAGGGGGAAAAGTCGCTAAATCTCAGTATTTACGTTTCGGATCAGATCCATGATGGAGTCTAAAGCATCATGGAGGAAGTTGATTTCGCTCCAGATCTCTGCCAGGCTGTCTTCCAGTTTCCCGCTGTCCCTCTCATCCTGCTCTCTCCATCCTTCTTTTTCCTTCTCCTCCTCCTCTACTAACATTCTTCAGATGTGCACTAACGTGATGAACCTCTCTGCTTTTCACGGAGCCGAGTTTAAAAAAGGGGACACACGGGAAAGTGACTGATCACTCATATTGGAAGAGAGAGAGAGAGAGAGAGAGAGAGAGAGAGAGAGAGAGAGGAGGAAAAGAGGGCACATCAGATCGCCGATGACCCTTTCCAGCTCTGATTAGACGTGTCAGTAGTTCACGCCGATGCACACTCTATTACAGAGCGCTGATTGAACGTGGGGAAGTCGACTCGTGATGTGTGTCTGCTTTTAACCACGAATTAAAAAAACGCAAAGAAAGACGATGAGCAAGATATCATTTGCTAATCGGCATCACAGTGCTACTTCCTGTTGCGTTATTGATAAACCAGAGAGGGCGGAGATATGCAAATGAGCCACATTAACTCTGTTAGGATGCTGTGATCATTCTGTATGTGTGTGTGTGTGTGTGCTGATTAATGAGACTGATGTTGTTGTTATGTAAGAGTGCTTTTAGGACGGACAGTGTGGAAAATGCCCAGAGGCAAGTGGAGAACAAGGCCAGTGCTATGAATAGTTCTCACACACTCACACACACACACGCAAACACACTGAACTCACTATAGGTTAGGTTTTAGAAATCTAATCTGAAATCTTTTCTACTGTTAAATGAGTTAAAATCCTGCAGGACTACAACCAATGAGCTGTGAGTTCAGAGGCTTGGGGGCGGAGTCACAGTGTCACCATGACTTCACCACAGACAATAATCATTATAATAATTATTATGACTATAATAACATTGTGAGTGTTAAACTTCTCGTTATATAACCTGACTGATTTTAGGCATAAGCCCAGCTTATTGGGTAATGGTTGGTCATACCAGAAGGTGTTGATTAATTTTCTATAACAGCAGCTCTGACAATAGTGCAGCTTCAGATCACAGGTTTATATGAATGCGCTTGTTCTAATAGATAATCTATTTATCTATTTAACTTTCTTTTAGTGATGCATTTGACTGATTTTCCAGTCTATTATTGTGACAAAGGACCATCTCCCGAGCAGCTCTGGATGACATGTCAGTTTTTAGGCTTCTCTCTCTCTCTCTCTCTCTCTGTCTGTCTTTATCCCTTCATTAATATGCATCTCCACTCCTCTTGGCTAATCAGGAAGTGTGTGTCCTCCTTATTAAATACTCTCATGAATCCACTAGATTTTGAAACTATCCCTAAGCATGTAATTTTAAACCATAACACACTGATAATAATAAATAATATGTACAGCAATAAATTATTTAATATGTTTTAATGCCCAACTACTAAAATGGCCCAGGAACATTTCTACACTCTGTCTTTCATGAAAAGGTTTTATTCATGGTCAGGATCATACATAAATATTCTATTTAAAACTGTCCTCTCGTTATGCTAAACAGCTAGTTAACTGCTAATTTACTACATCTGTAGATAAAAAGGTTCCATCTAGCACCATAAAGGATTTTTCAGTCACCGAGTTTGGTAATTAAACTCTGTATTAAACAACACGAACCACTTACCTAGCTACCATTATTACTATCGTGTCAAATATGTCAACCACTACACCAAAACTTACGAAAATCTCACCAAATCTTAAAATCATAAACTTATTTATTACTATTCACTATTATAACCCAGTGTGGAAACCCTGAAAATCCACAGAATGATGTCACGATGAATGATTCCTACTGCCTCGATAAATTGATAGGTTACGGTGTTAACAGTGATCTCCATGGGCTCCTGTAGCTGCATTACGTAATGCTGCATTCAACTTGCCTTATAAACGGTCATCTGCAAGTTGGAATGGAGTCATTTTCCACCTGGATACTTTTAACTTGCAAAATGGAAAAAAAAAACATGGGATCCTCCATGCTTCTCTTTTGTTAGCAACAAGCTAGTCAGATAACGGTTCCTCAAACAGTGAACTTTAGAGTCAGTGTTACAGATTTAACAAGTGAATGTGTCTGTATGTTCATTGACCTAAGGCAAATACTTGTATGTACAGTACAGGGAAGGAACTCCTAGTTGAGAAGAATACCCCAAGTTGTTGACAAAAAGGAATTTCAAGCTGAGGTTGTGTTTTCTCTCTTTGTTTACCATATATAAAGTAAAGTGCTGTTTACAGTATGTGTGTACATTTCAGATTTTCAGATTTTTTGCATTTTTTTAGATTATCGTCGATCACTATGTCAACCCTGAGTGTCTACAAAACAGAGAAAGCCTCACTGGCACCCTTACGCTGCCTCACTGGCACCCTTACGCTGCCTCACTGGAATCCTTACGCTACCTCACTGGTACCCTTATGCTATCTCACTGGTAGCCTTACGCTACCTCACTGGCACCCTTACGCTACCTCACTGGTACCCTTACGCTGCCTCACTGGCACCCTTACGCTACCTCACTGGTACCCTTACGCTGCCTCATTGGTACCCTTACGCTATCTCACTGGTACCCTTACGCTGCCTCATTGGCACCCTTACGCTACCTCACTGGTACCCTTACGCTGCCTCACTGGTACCCTTACGCTGCCTCACTGGTACCCTTACGCTGCCTCACTGGTACCCTTACGCTATCTCACTGGTACCCTTACGCTACCTCACTAGTACCTTTATGTTACCTCACTGGTACCCTTATGCTACCTCGCTGGTACCCGTTTCCTAAATTTTAGCCAGCTACTACAAATAATCTGTAATGAAACATTTTACTGCTCCACAAATAAGCATTTAGTCATTCATCTTCATCCTCAGTACAGACTGAGTCATTCATTCCAGCAATATATTTCTGCCAGCTAATGAATATTAATGAGCATTGGGGTTCGCTTATGAATATTAATCAGTGGTGGGCGGTGTTAGAGATTCAGGCTGTCAGTAGGATAGGCAAAGAAAAGCAACTATTTATAAAAAAAAACAAAAAAAAACAAAGACATGAGATGTTTTATAGACACACAGGAACTTTAGAAAAAGTCTTATAATACAGCACACCAGTCTCATAATATTAAAAACTAAGGTGTGTTTTCTAAGGTAAACTTTTCGTATTTATTAGCCCCTATATATTTTTTCTTTTCTCCAGATACTAATTTGTGGCAATAATTTTTAAATGATCAGCCAGCATTTTCATTATGGCCATTTTATGTATAAAAATAACTACATTTCAGCATTAAAAACCGACTATACTAAGTCGTTGTAACTGTAGTTAGCATGTTGCTAACCCGCGCCTCAGAGACATAACGGTCATTGTTTAAAAATTGTTCAGTTACGCGCTCGCGCACTGATAGAAAGTAACGGTCACTCTATCAGACGTTATAGTCAGATTTAAATAAGAAAATATTAATCTATAGAAAGAAAAGTGGCGGATTTTACCATTGGATATGATCCATAAGGATTGAAATATGCTGTTAAACCATTAGAAAGTAGTTTAAGTTCAATCACCTGCGAATTTTTACTAATTTTTCGTCTTATACACAAGTCAGTGCGCGCGCGACAAACGTTGACATCGTACAAAAATACATTTGGATGCACGTTGTCATGAAAAAAGTAGTTTTAAAAGAATATGGATAATTAGAGAAAGGTGTCATGGGTTAAACTACAGCCTTTCAGCCTTTGTTGTTAACAGAAATTAGGAATAATCGGCAATTTCTCCCAGGAGGTCCTGAGATTGAGATGATGATGATGATGATGAGATTACAAACCAATCTATGCAATGCACCATCATGCAAATTCAATTAGTGAGCTATGTTTTACAGAAGGAAACGTTTATGTTAGTGTCTATATGATGAATAGAGCTCGATACTCACCGCAACGCTGGAAACAGCCGAGTCTGGTCTTTCAATCATTGTAGTACTGTGACACCACCCAGGCTCCGTCCTGATAATTAATGCATAAAAAAGCAAAGCAAATCAAATAAAACAGAGCGATGCCTTTTTAGCTTGGAATCAAATGTGGCTCTGAAACATCAGACCAGATCAGTGCAGGTCAGATCAAAGCCTGGAGAGCTGAATGGAGCAGGAGATGTAATGCGGGATGCGCGCAGCGGACAGCATTCGGGGCAAAAGCGATTGTCGCGTTAGGTTATGGTTCCCTACCCGTATTCAGACAAGCCACGCCCTCATGTTTACGGATTGGTTACCCAAATAGTATCCCGCCTCCTACGCTGGGAGTCGGTGACGTCATCGCTGTTTGCGGAAGTGAGAGTACAATGAATGGGCTTCGGCTGCCGTTAAGGATTCGGAAAGACTGCACTCTTTTACTTGGATTAAAAACATATTTATTTATTTATTTTACTGGTAGATCATTAGATGACTTTTTATTGACATTCTGATGATGTTTCACAATGTTCAGTGCGTAATGTGTAGTCATTGTTTAATAAATAATAATAAAAAAGCTTGGCAGCTTTCAGTGTAAAAAAGTGAAACTAAAATATGTGAAAATATACCATATCTTCAAATATAAAATAATTTCTAAAAAGTTAATTTAAAAAAACCCATAATATCCATTATAAGCTTGTGCAAATCCCAGTTCCGCTAATAATGGGCCGCCCTGTTACCATAGAAACGTTAACCGCTCCTTTACCAGGAAGCGGGCCAATCTTTCTAGCCAATCTCATTTCAGGAGGCGTGATACTCCTGACCAATCACAGTAACGGAGGCGGGGTTTGTCCGAATACGGGTATGGTAAATAAAATAAAGCGGTCCTCCCGTATGGAACTAAAGCGGTCATTGGTGTACGATGTGAACGATTTCATACAGCTACAGCCGCACGCGCAGTTCTACTGTTGCAAAGCATTGTGGGAACTGAAGTTTACAAACGCGGAAGCTGTTTACGTCACTGTTTAGACGTTTTAATGTAATTGGAAATCAAGTGTAATTAAAATTATTGAATATAACTGAAACGTAATTAAGAAGAAATCAATTTTAAATGTAATAATTTTAGCCGTGATTTTTTTTTTAATTATTAATTATCTGTGCGTATGTTTTAAAGATTTTTTAAATATTTTTATTATCAGCAGTTGTATTTATTTATTTAGTTAGTTGCTTATTTTGATAATTTATTGAAAAATGTATTGCTCAGTGTTTTTACTTTTTGTTTACTGCTTTCATTATTCACTTCTGCACTGCAATTTCCTTCAGGATCAATAGTTTCTATCTATCTATCTATCTATCTATCTATCTATCTATCTATCTATCTATCTATCTATCTATCTATCTATCTATNCAAATCTGCTTCTTTCTTTTTCTTCCTCATTCACAAAGCGGCCAAACAGTTTGATGAACAGACTTGCAGCGGCTCGTGACCACAGATTTCGGTGAAGCAGGACGACATTATTAACGACACAGCCTCAAACAAAATGGAGTCGAGACTCTGAGTCACACCTGGGGTTACAGGCACGTTTCCTTCAACTGCAACTGCTAACATAATAATAATAATAATAATAATAATAATAATAATAATAGGGGCACAGTGGCTTAGTTAGCACTGTGTCCTCACACGTCCAGGGTTGGGGGTTCAAATCCTGCCTCTGCCCTGCGTGTGTGGAGTTCACACGTTGTCCCTGCGCTTCAGGGGTTTCCTCCCGGTACTCCGGTTTCCTCTCCCAGTCCAAACACATGCGGTGTAGGCTGATTGGCATTTCCACAATGTCCGTAGTGTGTGAATGGGTGTGTAAGTGTGTGTGTGTTTAATGTATAGGGTAAGAGGTATAGAGAATGGATAATAATAATATAGATAAATAAATAAACATGCTATGTCAGTATTCCTCATAGGAGTCTTTAGACGGTTATTAATGTTAAAAATGGAATAAATATTCGTTGTGAAGTGTAAAACTTGTTAAGTATCAGTTGTTTAAGGTTACAAAACATCCAGGAGACCCGGGTCTTCAGTACAGAGGAGCTTTGCACTTTCTGCTTTCTCGGTAACATGACAAGCTGCATTTTATTTGTCTAATTAACTTCAAGAAAGTGCAAGAACAACCGTATATAATAAGCTACCGACATAATTAAGAACGAACTCCAGTGTTTGGAAACTTTCTGAGTGTTACAAAGCACTAAATGTTGAATAAACATCTTTTCTCAAGAGAAAACGTCACCATATTAATGCGTATACACTTTACTTTATGATATAACATGACTCAGATCATGAGGAGCATCCACCCTGTGAACAATAACATCTTAGAATGAGTGCATTAATAATCCTATTACTTATGTTACAGTTGTAAACATCTGTATAAAGCAGTCAGACAAATATCTTGTACTACAATACACTGTAGAGTTAATTAAGCACATGATTCGTGTCAAAGAGATTCAAGGCCTTCTTGAGTTATTGTATGTTTGAGATCGTTGTCTTGTTGGAACGTCCATCTTCTCCCCAGATTCAGTTTCTCGGTTGATGAGATTAAATTCTCCTCTAATATGTCTTGGTACATCGATCCATTGATGTTTCCTTCGATAAGGTGTAACGCCCCAGTAGCATTTGCAGAGAAGCAGCCCCGTATCATCATGCTCCCACCACCATGCTTCACCGTGGGTATGATGATGTTCTTGAGATCATTCACGCAACCCTTCTTTATTCAAACATGGCAAACTGAATTCTTGGCAAATAGTTCTGTTTGTATTTTGGTTTTATTTCATATTTGACCAGACTTTATTGTTCCCAAAAGAGTTCTGGTTTGTCTAAGTGCTTTTAGATGAACATCTCTGTGCTTAACTCACTGACTAACAATCTCAAAAACACGTGTATGACTTGAAAGTAGCCCAAAACAATGGGCATTGGCAAAGGGAGACATTTTTGTTAATGTTACAGAAAAATGTTTGTATGCAAGGAAAAAAATTAACATAATACACAAACCAGAATAAAGTCTGTCAGTAAGTGCGCCAGTCAAAGTCTCCAGAAGATCTGAGAAGATCTGTGGCAGATTCTCCAAGATGCTTTAGAAAAACATACCAGCCAATTTCCTTATAGAAACGGTACGACGTCTACCTGAGTCTGAAGATCTACACGGCTCTCCTGTGTACTGACTCGTCTTTGCTGAATTTCTAACACTACTGATGCAATTTAACACCAAATATTGACTTTGCTTAGTGTATCACTGTTCACTGTTCGCTCATTATAGTAGATTTTTACTGCATAAACATTTAACTTTCGTTATTACTGAAGGCATTTCTTTGCTTTACAGCATTTCTTTGCATGTGCCTAAGACTATTACACAGATTTTAAAAAAAAAGGAAATTCATCCAGCAAAATGAAACTGATATATTTGCATTTTCAGCAGAAGGGTTAGTTTCACATGTCGTCCACCAGCCAAAGCAGAAAAAAGGGAAGTTTTTGTAAAGAGCTATTGCTGTAGTAATACTTAGAATGTTGATAGCAGGGAACAGTGAGCAGATTTAAGAAATAAAACATGTGACGACGACAATATCCTGTTCATAACGGTCTAATGTATTGTATGTCACTCCCCTTTATGCATAAGTCTGTGAAAGTAAAAAGATATTTAATGTTATTTAATATACTTCTAGTGCATATGTCCACTTCAAATGCACACACACACACACACACACACACACACACACACACACACACACACACACACACTGTCTTTTGACTTGGTAGTTATAAATATGATGTTTTTCATACATAAGTATTCGTCTTTGTTTCTATACAAATTAGATAGAGGAAAAGTATTGGGACGCCACAAATCATCGACATTAGAACTTTGTTGCGAAGCTGTTGTTGGGAATTACAGCTCCGCGATGTCTAAGGTAAGAAATAGTTCGATTTTTCTTCAGATCCCCAAGGTTACGAGGATCCCTCTGACGGACTCGCAAAATTCAAAAGAAATTTTCATTGGGATTCAGGTTACGTTATTGTTTAGGCCCATGATGTGTAATGCCTCAGTATCCATTGCAGAGAAGCAGGCTCATATCATGATGCTCCCACCACCGTGCTTCACTGTGAGTATGATGGTACGCTTGGGATCATATGCACAACTCTTCTTTCTCCAAAAATGATGAGCTGAATTAATTCAAAACTAGTTTTATTTTGTTCCAAAAGAGCTCTGATTTGCCTGAATGCTTTTGGATGCATATTTCAGTGTTTTGTTCTTAGCAGAGGAGTTTTGCGTGAGATGTAGGAATGGAGGTGATTCCAGTGCGGTTCATTGCTTTTTGTTGTCTGTGTAACTGTTGTTTCTGCTGCTTTCAGGTCGTCCTGCAACTCTTTTCAATGACAGCAGGCTTCTCTCTTAACCTACTGATTATTCTGACAGCATGCAGTGAAATCTTGCATGGGAACAGTTGTGGATCCATGAACTTTCCACATGTATATTATGAAAATAATTGTACTGACAATCTTTCTTTGTGCTTATGAATACATATGTTTTAGTTCATAACTATAAGTACCAAGTCAAAAGATATTACGTGTGTAAATCTGAAGTGAATATACTGTATGCACCGGAACTAACCTTTTCTTTTCATTATTGATTTATTCACCTCTGTATTTTATCTTTCTGTAAGCAGTTGACATTATCTTGTCTTATCCTTCTTTAGATGGATTTCAGATACTGTACCTTCAGGAAGGCTCAAAATAATAATGAAACATATCAATCTGGTCAATCTAATTGATCTATATATATGATTTATCAAAATATCAATCTTGAACATCTTTCTGATGCAATGATTGTCATGTTAGCGCTGAAATCAGCACCGGACTACACTACCCATCAGCCCCTGCACATCACCTGACCTCACTGATCACACTCACCTGTTCCTGATTGCACCTAATGAGCACTGCATTTAAGATCCTTGTCCCTCTGCTCTGCACATTCTCCCACTTTTTATACTGATCATACTACTGTCACCATGTATGTCGTTAGACATTGAGATCACAAATATAGGGTATAAGAGATACTGATAGTCTAATGTTAAGAAATAAAGCACGTGAGATGTGCTATTATATGAACTGTTCTCCAGATGACGTAATCATTTACACACAGTACAAAATGAAAGTGTGTGTGTGTGTGTGCAGAAAGATCATATTTTTCAGGCAGGTTTTCAGGAAGAGTCAGTTCACAGTAAGTGAGCAACAGCGATGTCCATTAATAATTGTTCATTCATAAATAGAAGGCGTGGGGACTTTTCTGTGCCTGTTCAGTGAAAAGCACAGCTACGCAGTTTCACATGTATTATACAGACCACAAGAGCAGAAGCAAGAGAAGGAGGTGCCAGTGTGAATAGACAATAATACCTAGAAAGTGAACTCTAACTAGTGGAACCCTTCATCAAAATGTGTGCCAGTAAATATATTCAAATAAATACTCCTAACGGGAACAGCCAAAAGAAGAACAACAAATTGATTCGAATAAATGAGGCATGACATGAAGGATATTTTGTGCTTAAACATATGAGTGTAAGGTTTTAATGAAAATATCTGTATATAAGAGTCCCAAGAGTCTTCTCCTTGGACTTCTCTTCACATATCCATACCTGGAAGGAATGTAACACCCTAAAGATGGCTGTGGATGTTCTTCCACTTCTTACACTTAAGTCTACACTTAAGTCTCAATCACTGAACAGTTATTAGCTTCCGTTTGATACGATAGAAATGAAGTTAAAACTCTACTGAATTCAGAAATGACTCTGACGCTCATACACAAGTTCCTTTCAACACACTCAAGGTTTCCTCAACCGTCTGAAAACTCCTCAAAAAGCAAAGGTCACAAAGGTGAAATGACGAGTAAACAGCAAGAAAAGGAGAAGTGAAAGTTATTTTGTTTAACTTGTGGATTTGAGGTGAAGAGAAAATGGTTTGAAATAAAAATAGAAAAAAATAGATATCTACACCTTAATGTTTCTCTTCTTGATCTTATTTGTACTAATTTATGAATTTGTTGGTCTGCTTTCTTTACTTGTTTTTCATATTTAATATTTCTTTAGTCATTGCCTTTAGTATGAAACGACTGGGTTTCACAAGCGTTTCATTAAATTTGTGTGTGATTGAGAAACACAAGCTCTTTAAACTTGCTTGTGTAATCTGTAAATAAAAGTGCAGCAACTCATCATGATTCGTATGATTTGAAGCTGATCAATCAAGGTTTACATTAGATAGTGTTCTTATGCATAAATAAACACACACACACACACACACACACACACACACACACACACACACACACACACAGGAGCATGAGTAGGATACGAATTTTGTTTTTCTGAAATTACAGGATTTCTTATGAATACTGAATTTCTGAATAAATCTGTTTGTATCCAGTTTGATAGATGAGGCTGAATGTCTCAATGATTCTCCAAAGAGAGAGGAGGAAACACAATCATTATAATTTTATCCAAATATTCAGTAATAGCAATGCTCTCATGAAACCATATCAAATGCTACACTATATGGCCAAAGGTTTGCGGACGCCTGACCATCACATTCATATTTGTTTTTGAACATCCCATTTAGTCCCATTTGCTGTTATAAGAAGCTCCACTCTTCTGCGAAGGCTTTCCACTAGATGTTGGAGCGAGGCTGTGGGGATTTGTGTTCATTCAGCTACAGG
>CM074951.1:25334992-25360042 GCA_037577455.1 Pangasius macronema | reverse complement strand
ACCTACAATCCCTGCCGGACCCGAGACTCGAACCCACCACCTTCAGGTTCACCTTCAGGTTACAAGTCCCACTCTCTAATGATTAGGCCACGACTGCCCCCAGATGAAAGTGATATAATTGCATGTAAACAACAAAAAAAATCACTTTGTTTTCACTTATTAAACAAAGGAAATCAGCAAAAATGAGTATTTCAACTGAGGAAAAAGTTAGGACGCCCTGTGCCCTAATAGCTAGTGTTTCCCCCTTTGGCTGAAATAACCTCAATGAGACGTTTCTTTGTAGCTTTCATGGGGTATCCTAATTTTTTCACATAAACACAATATATATATAAAAACAGGTAATGTGAAGCTGGCGCTGAATCACTTTCCCTAGGAAGGAAAACCAAAAAGAAGAAGAGCCTTTTATCAAATGGCATTTATTGGTTGAACTAGGAACCACAAAAGGTAGGAGCTGTTTTTTTTTAGCCCCACTGAGGAAGTGAGACATCAGTACACACTGCATGTCATGCTCCCTGCTTCACTCATGTCCTTTCTCTGTGGTCCATGTAAACCCACTGAATTAATGAGCTAAGAGAAAATGCATCATCTGGGGACCTGTTATTATATAGTTTTTTCCCCAGGAGATGGTGCCTTGCTCCCTATTCTCTATGTTGGTGCACAGTGTAGCACACAGTATCATCAGTCCTGAACCATCCTGAACCCAAACCATCTTCAGATGCATTATGGGTGCTCTACACTCACTGGTGCACCTCATTGCAAAGTACAGTGAAAATTAAAGCTGTCAGAAGTAAGTCTACTGCATGCATCAGCTCTAAAGTGTACAGCCAATCTGATTGGTCCATTTGAAAATCAGAAATCTTCCTGTGTTATTTAGAAACAACATCCATCTTATGTAAGCCCGGGAACACTGGGAGTGACATGGGAATACAGCCTGTCTAGGGCACCATGCACACACAAGGGCAACTTAGCATGGCTAGTGCATCTACTGGCATGTTTTTGGGAGGTCGGGGGAAACCAGAGGTCCCAGAGGAACCCCAAGCAGACACAGAGCAGAGAACATCTGCACAGGCAGTAATCAGAGCTCAGGATTGAACCATGGACCCTGGAGCTGTGAAATGGCAATGCTATAGCATTAACCTAGCGATAGCATTTTAATATTAGATAACTGACTGCGTTGAATGTAACTCACGAGTTAACTGTAGCTAATTAACTGCAATCCAACAGTCAGGTCAAGCTAGTTAGGATGATGGTACCTCCTGATTGGAAGCATGAACTCCCTTAATGCTAGCTGCCAGACATTTTCACACTTAATGTGAAACAGATGCAGTAAGGAAGTAGAGAGTAGTAGAGAGTGACGAGTGAAAAAAAAGTAGTCTGTACGTGCCACAAAGACTACCCTAAAAATAAAGACCAAGTCACACTGACTGTAGGGGCTACACAAACCACGTGACTAGCACATGCCATTATCATTGCTGTGTCATCTGTTTTCAGGTTTCCAGTCATCTGGTGTGATAGCAGTGAATCAACAACACTGCACTTTTCTTATAATCTGGAAGATTTTTTTTTTTTCCCAGCCAATGGAGACCAAGACATGGTGAAACATCTAGATTAAAACAAACCCAGTTGCTTTGATGGACTACGCTCTTGTATACAAGGGTTCCTTAAGGGGTCTTCGCTTCATAAACTTCTTTCTGAAAGGAAAACTCTTTGATGTTGGGTTCTACACAGGACTTTTAATGGTTTCTCCAGAGAGAAAAACTGAAGAGGCTTTAGCGTTAAAGTGTAGAGTGTAGGAAAATGAACACAGCATGAAGATTGCACTTCAGTGTCTGTGTAAACAAGTTGGCCTTTTGCTGAAACATGCTCGGGGGTGAAGTGTCCATGTTTTGAGGTTCCCATCAGGCAGATGGTCATGTAGAGCAGTGTTTCTCAATCCAAGTTCCTGGAGGAACATTTGGGTGATTTCCTTCCTCTATAGCTGAATCGTAGTAAAATCGTAAACCATAAAAGAATGGTCTATTAGTCTAAAGTGAAGGACACTTTATCATCATCTCATACTGATATTCTTTAAAGTTAACTCACAGTTCAACTTTGCTGATTAGCTGATGAGTTGAATCAAGTGAGTTCGAGAAGGGAAAATATGAAAATGTCCAGGGATGGGGTTCTCCAGGAGCAGGATGAAGAAACACTAATATCTGCTTAGAACATTGATGCATTTTCTAAAATCCAAAATGTTCTCACAAACGCATGTTAAAAGCCCAATTGGTGAGTTTCCCCAAAAAACACAACAGCTCTGTGCTACATCCCAGTCCTACAGCAAAGCAAAAAAAAGCAGAGCATCATGGGACATGACGTTTTTCACTGTAGATTTACTGGAACAACTAAACATCAAAAAGCAGATGTCTATTAACTTTATTTAAAATATACATGAAATCACATACAGAAATCCATGATCCCGAGACGGCTATCCAGAGCATCAGCAATGCATTCTGGGTAGAGCGGGGACACCAGCATCTTAAAAAAAAAAGGCATCTCCTTTTTCAAATGGATTTCTACAAAAGAATTGCTGAACCCAACATTACTTACTGAACATATGCTCTGCACTGGCCTTGTGTATATTACAAACTCAACCTTTTTGTTTTCCTGATGGCGCGTACAGAGCACCTCGATGAGAACGCTGAATTAAAAATGCATGAAGTGCTATAGAAATAAAGCTATTATCTATAAAAAAGATATAGGTTTTTGAGGTAAAAGTACTATATGAAGATTATTTGAATGAATTATTTACATTAGATTATTTGGCCTCACTGGCTGGGAACTTGTTGACTTCAGCCAATGTCACTGATTTTATTATTTATTATTCATTTATTTCTTTTTTATCATCCCATATGTCTGTAAACAATCATTTCTTTTCATGAGCAGAGGTGGTTCGATTAATTTGAAGAACATTTGAAGAACGAGTTATACTTAGTCAACATGCCAACCTTTAAACATATTCTTTTATAACTTTGTATTGATTTAGACATTTCGATCAATACCAAAAAGATTGTGTGTGACTTTTAGCTTTAGTTTAGTCATAACATTTACGAATTTTTTGTTTTGTTTTGTTTTGTTTTGTTTTAAAACTGAAAAAAGTCAGTGGCATTCATTACACACACAGTCAGGGCCAAAAGTCAGTTTTTAGTTCATCAGTTATTAAACATTTATACCAAAGCACACCTGAGTGCTCGATTCTCATTGGTCAAAAGGTGTTAATTCATTTTCTATTCCAGCAGCTCTGGTTTATATTAACGCGCTTGTTCTGATACGTCATGGTTTCTATAGTAACAGCTCGTTACGGAGACTTGTACAGCAGATCCTCCACATACTCATAAAAATGCAATACAATACAATCATTGGTATGTTATAATTTTCCATAAGCAGACGTTTATTTAACATTTATGAAGGAGTCTCCAGTGTCACTTCGCACTTTGTAAAGTGTCAGATCTGTATACTTAATATGATATGCACAGTGTGTATAGTATATGTGTAATATGTATACAGTTCTCTGAGCTATCGATATATTAACTGATTAACAGTTAACTCAATGTTTTGGCGTTTCTTTGCTTCACGTTTTTCTGTTAAAATCAGTATAAAATCGATATATGAGAAGGTTCTTCTAAAGTACACTATGGCTGTGATTTGTTTTTGTGACTGAATTCCAACTAAATTGAATTTCCGATTCGGTTTTAGTGACTGATGAAATAAAAACAGTCCTTGTTCATGGATTCAGACTTTCGGACCCAACTGTGTGTTTAACATCTGTATGTTTTGGCAATTTCACACTGGGACTTTAAGAAGGATGCAGACAGGATGCCAATTTCTGTCGCAGTTGAACTGTTTAGCACCTAAGCTAATGCGGGAAAACACTGCATTGCTTAATAATAATAATAATAATAATAATAATAATAATAATAATAATATAGAAAGCGTATAAAAGCAAACAAAGTGACGGATGAATAGAAAGTACAGCAGTTCATGTGGTGTAGTCATTTTCGGCCCGAGTCCGGTGTCCTCCATAGTGTTGAGTAACGGGGGTGTAAACATTTGCACAGGTGCGGTCATCTCAGCTCAGAGGGGAAACAGAAAGCCTTTTTGCCCTGAACAAAGAGCCTTTTTACTCATTTCAAGCCTTGGAGCCATAAAAAGGTCCTGAATTTGCAAGTGACCGGCACCTCTGTCTCAGCAAGGGCAGAGCTTAAAGTACACATGATCAGCCAATTGCAAACCTGATGTGCAACTTCTTCGATATTCAGAAGGCTTAGCATAAAATACTGGTTTTACTACACAAAATAATTAAAACTAAATAATATTTGATTTAAAACTGGACTTGATTTGCTAGCAAACCTAATAACACATCTCCAAATGAACTAGCTTGCCATTTGTTTAAACTACATGATGCTAGCCTACCATTTGCAAGCTAGCTTAGCCAATATAATAGCCTGATGTTAGCTAGCTTGCTAGCCAACATGGCTACCGATTTAAATTACATAATATATTAGCTTAAACTTAACTAGCTTGCCATTGGCTGGAACTACACAATGTTAGTCTGACATTAGCTAGCTAGCTAGGTACCTGAAGGGGTAATGTTAGCTAAACTAACTAGTTAGGTGGCTAATGTTACCTCAGTAATGCATTTAAACAACTAGTTAGCTTAGCTAATGCTAAACTTTTACGGTGCACAGTTAAACCAGTATTCATGCTAAGTCGAATGAAATGAAAGGTTGGGAATGTTGTCACATTTGATTGGTTGGCTGATCAAATTGAACTTGAAAATCATTACTGTAGCAATACTGAAGAAAAAAAGACAGTGTGTGTGAGACTGAGAATGTGTGTGTGTGTGTGTGTGTGTGTGTGTGTGTGTGTATGTGTGTGTGTGTGTGTGTCTGTGAGATACCTAGAACCCGCAAATCTCTGAATCATCTTCAGGATTTTGTGATCATGCAGGCCGGTGGTTTCTCATGGCTGTGCATTTATCAAACAGTTAAAAATCTTCAACCAGAGAATAAATCTACACTAAAACTTTCTTGTTGCGCACACACACACACACACACACACACACACACACACACACACACACACACACACACACACTCATGTACACGTTATCACTACTGTATTTCAAAGATTGGCTACAATAAACCGCTAGAAATCCGAGAGTTAATTATTCTGACTGTAGTTAATGATCAGAATCGAGTTTACTCGCATCAGGTGACTCGGTGTACAAACTCTCTATAAAGACGGCGCGCTCGGCCATAGAAAGGTCTAGAAAGAGGTTAGAAAAGAAAGACACTTCTCGCTGAGGTTCTTGAGGAGAGCTAAAGGGAAATGTCTCATTAATGAACACGTTTGTGTGTTAATCATCGGAACATGCAATACTCTGAATCCAGGTTTCCCTGTAAAACTTCCTCGAATCATGGCACAAAAAAAAAAGTCTTCTCCTCAAGACGTAGGCCACGGAGAAGCGAAAGTAGCGGAGGTGAGCCGAACGTGTGATAACGCGTGATAAGGACGTAAACTCTCACTCTTGAGATGCAGAGAGTCCCATAAGAGGAAGTGAGAGAGCGAGATCACCGTGTTGTCTCTGGGTAAAACAGTGTGTCCATCTGTGGTTTGTGGGTGTGTGTGGGTGTGTTTGTGTGGGTGTCTGTGTGGGTGTTTGTGGGTGTGTGGGTGTGTGTGTGACTCCATGCCTCCATGCGGTCACTGATGAGGATGAGGCAAGATTTAAAACGTCACACATGTCTTTTCCTTTCCACTCTGCAGTTTTAGGATTTAGTTCTGCTTTCTCTCTCTCTCTCCCTCTTTCTCTCTCTCTCTCTCTCTCTCCCTCAGTCCGTGGCATTGTATAGCAGGAAGCCAGATTTACGACTCGTCCTCTCCTGTAGACACGGCGAGTCGCGCTGCCACAGAGAGGTGATCGGTCAGTCCGGCCAGCTGAGTGATGAAACTGAACTCCTCGATGTCCTGTTATAATGCAACAATACACACATTATGACTCAATCAGCACCCGGCTTTTTAGAAAAACAAAGTGACCTTTATGGTACGGCAGAGAGACTCAAACTGTCAGGCATGCCCAACTGCATGTGGGCGTGGGTGAGAGGTGAGATAGAAAATGCTAAAAATAAATACTTAAAAGACCTGCCAACCTTCACACATTTTGCAGATGAGCTCCACATGTTAACACGAGGAACGTACTCTAAAATACACCTACAGTACTGTCTTATTTCCCATAATAACATCTGCAGATGAGCCAATCATCATTTGATATTAAATCTCAGATATTAAATGAAACTATCTGCCCACTCCCTTTCCCCATCTCACACTGCTGATGTTTTGGATGGTGCTAAAGGTTTTCCAGAGTCTCCAAAAACCTGATAAAAAGGCAAATGACTCTATCTAGGTATAGTGCCATTAAAGAAAACATTTACCTTCCTCCATTTTTGCATATTTGTCTCACTGAATGGTTTCAGATCCTCATACAAAATGTATTATATAACAAAGAGAACAGTTTTTAAATGATCGTTTCTTTCACCGAAGAGAAAAGGTTATATCGCTCATTGGAAACTGGAATTGAACCAGATTTTCACTTGCCCACTCTTCTACTTCTGCTTTAGTTGCTTTAATTCGTCCACACTGGAGAACTTTTGAGTCCCAGGATGTTGACTAGGTCACTACAAAACCTTAATTTTGTTTCTTCTCATGTGCTTTAGATCATTGTCTTGCTGCATAACCCAGTTACACTTGGGTTTCAGATCACAAACTGATGACCGGACAGTCTCTGTTTTCTGGTACAGAGCAGAATTCATGGTCTTACCAATGGTCTCATGGTCTCACCACCAAGTTTGACTGTTGGTATGATGTTCTTATCGTGGAATGCTGTCTCAGCATTACACCAGATGTAACGGGACCCATGTCTTCCCAAAAGCTGTCAACAGCCATGCTCTTGGTGAGCGGAGATCTTCACATGTATCCCATGGATACCATTTTTTTCCCAGTCTCTTACAGTGGAATCATCAACACTGAGCTTATCTGAGGTGGACAAGGCCTGCAATTCCTTAGAAGTTGATTTGGGTTCTTTTATGACTTCCTGGATGAGTCATCAATGCGTTTGTGGGGAAATTTTGGTAGGCCAGCAGTTTCTGGGAAGATCCAGCATGGTTCCGTGTTTTCTCCATTTGGAGATAATGGCGCGCACTCACAGAAATGGATTTGTAACCCTTTCCAGACTGATATATTTCTCAGCTCTGATTGTGGCACAGTGTGCTACTTGTTGACACCTTTTAGTCTGATTCACATTGCTGGAAACATTCTAATTAATTAATGTTTAGATTGAACAGAACTGGCAGTAGTCAAGCCTGGGTGTGTCTAGTCTAACTGAAAGTAATTATCAATTAAATGTAGTGAACTGTTTGATTGAGTAGATAAGGGAACAATTACTTCTTCACACAGGACCAGTTGGTGTTGGAGAACCATTTTCCTACAATAAATGAAACGATCATTTCAAAACCGCATTTTGTGTTGGCTCATATACAATATTTTGCACTTCTCAATACAACTTTATCTGTATGTCTGTACATACACAGACGCTGGTTTACAAAATACAAAAATAAAATACCGCAAAAGGTTAATAATACCCACAAAAACTTCCAAGCTGATTTACTACCAGGTTCTACAGAAAACCGCATCTTTCATAAGCACAAAATAACTCATCTGGGCAATTTTTGCCTTAACGAATAGTTAATCTGAGCCATTTCTACCTAAAGAAAAGTGTAAAATCGAGTGTAAAGTAGGGGGCAGAATCAACGCAAATCAATTAGTGTGATTTACCATACACTGAAAGTCACTTCAGGAAGGCCGACTGCATGCACTAATCAGTAGAACCGAAGGGCAGGTAATAAATTTGTATAGATCTGTTTCAGCCATTTTGATAAGTCTAAACATTTCCTCACATTATGACTTTCAAATTGCATTTTTTTGCCCTTCAGGAGAGAGAAATAAAGAGAGGCTGGTGAGGGAACTACAGTTTATCGCTGCTATAATGTAAGTGATGACTCGTTTCACACCATTAAATGCAACTGTAACTTATTTTTTAACAAATAAAATCAATCCGGTTGTTTCTACTTTGTGCCACAAGGGGGCAGCGGTGAATAAAACAGACTGAGGTACATTACTTCTTCATACTGACCACTTTCCAGTCGGCGTGCAGGCCTTCCTCTCTGTACAGGATGTAGTCGATCCTGCGTCCGTTCCCCTTCAGTGGGATCTTACGACCCTTCTGACTCGGACACTGGTTCTTACTCGCCGGGAAAACCAAGTACTCCTTCCTGCTTTCTTCATTTTCCATCACCCTGTTAAAGAGCAACGCGGAGAGACGGTTCATCAGGGGTGGGTACATGCATGCATAAGGACATTTGCGTCCACCCAGCTTTGAAATGCCAAGTATTCGTAGAAATGCCAAGCTTAAAAAAAGCTTAACGGAAATGCCAAGGATTCGGAGAAATGCTTTAAAAGGTTGTTTCATTTGTCTGTAAAAGTTTGTGCAAGGAGAAAGAGGAGATGCAACAAATAAAAGATTGAAACGATTCAAAATGGCAGCCTAATTCTACTCCCTCCAAACTACACCCAAGTGCACTATGGGTGTTCATCTGAACACTACGGTAATGCAGTGCATTGTGGGATATCAGCAGGCACTGGATTAATTCGCACTATGCTTTCAGACATCAGCAAAAAAAAAAACATGATAGAGAAAGTGACAAGAATGGTTCTAATTATTAAGAAGAAAATATTGCAGAATATTTTGGACCTTGTACCGCACTCTCAAGTCAGTACCTACACTTTCAGGGGGGAAAATGGATCTTCAAGGGTTCATTGGATAATTACGGGTTGTTAGTTTCCAACAAAGGGTTCCCAGTTAATACATACACCCTTAGAAAAAAAGAGTTCTTTAAGCGTTCATTGGATAATTAAGGATCTTTAGCTACTGAAAAGAGTTCCCAGGTAATACTTACAGTCTTAGGGAAAAAGTGGTTCTTCTATGGTTCTTTAAGTGTTCATTGGATATTTAATGACTCTTAGCTTCCAAAAAAGGTCCCCAGTTAATACCTACACTCTTGAAAAAGGGGGTCTTCAATGGTTCTTTTGGGGGTTCATTGGAAAATTAAGGGTTGCTAGTTTCCAGTTAATACATACACTATTGAAAAAAAAGATTCCTCAAGGGTTCTTTAAGGGTTCATTGGATAATAAAGGGTTCTTATAAGAATATAAATACATACACTCATAAAAATACACTACAACACACTACACACACTCTGTTCTAGGGTTCTACACAGAACCTTTAAGGGTTCCCCCATGAAGGACGAGGGGGTGGGATTTGTTAGAATGTGTGTGTTAGTGTTTCTCCAAACCTTTGTGTGCTTGACTTTTTTGATCACATCATCATGTTGCAGTGGGTGAAGGTGTGAGTGCGTGTGTGTGTGTGTGTGTGTGTGTGTGTGTGTGTGTGTGTGTGTGTGTGTGTGTTTGACTTACTTTTGTAGACTCTCTGGTGAGCTGACTTCTTCATCATACAAACCACTTGTGTCCAGCAGGGTACCTGTGAACGCACACACACACCCACACACACACAGACACACACACACACACACACACACGCACACAAAGGTTGCACAGTTATTCAAACTGACTCCTCTGTGACCATGTGACGCCATATTTAGCTGTTCACGCTAACACCTGCATGCATATTCTGCATAAATTCGTTCTCGACGTTCAAAACGAGAGAGGTTGCGCTCATTACAGGAACGCCGACCGTCATATTCTTCTGCAATCAATCCCCCTCTTTTGCATTAATCTAAACGCCTCGGCAGACACTCTAGTCATTACGAGAACACAGATCTGACATCTCGGTGTAATCAGGACCCGTTTAGATCCTGCGCTTGAGACGCTGCACCCACGCGTGGGCATCGCACCAGACTCAAACGAGCTCGAGAAAACCGTGAGTCATAATTACGCTTCCTCTATCGCTCGTTATGCTACACACCTCGGGGGCTTTTATAAAAAAATTCACCCTTACAGGTCATCCTTTCGGTTCCTCAGTTTCTTGTTTTCTTTTCAGGAGCTATAATTAACTAATTACACAGTTCCTTATGCAATGTATAATATACGAAAAAAGAGTGAACAAATGAATCAGAATCACTAATACATAAAATAATACATACATATAAAAATATATACATCTATAAATACATACAATTCTATCTTATCAACATGGTCGAAGTTCACAGATCAAGTACCAAATACAAGATGGCTGCTGAACAGTGCAAAAAAATTTTGGCACCCCACTGTTATTTTTTTAGGTTTTGTTTGCTTTATGTGTTCGGCATTTATGTGAGAAATATTTGTATCATCATTAATATATAAGTAATATATACAGTAAGTAATAAAGCACTTATTTTTGGATAAAAAATATCATGAAGGCTGTCTGGTTCCTGAAGTAGGTGAGGTGAGTAGGTGGTGAAAGCTCTCCAAGATGCAGTCAATTTCTTCTTAAAACCTCATGACAGTTCTTTATAAAACTTAATATTAATTTAATTCATTTCTTGATTATCAGTTTGTGAGGATAAAGAGCAAGAATCCCAGGAATGGTAAAAAAGGAAATAAAGAGACATCATACACAATGTTTCTCAGCCCTGCGCTCACTAGTGTCACTCCACAGCATCTGGATCAGATAGGGGGCGTGGCTTGGAGTTAGAAGGCGGAGCTGTATGTTTGGATGCTATAGTATAGGGCTGATAAACGTATAAAAAAATCGAGCCTTAGTTCAGCAACTCTATGTTTTTAAAACACAAACCATTGCAACTTCAGTGGCAGATCCAATCACAAGCATTTATGTAACTTTAGCTGAAGGCATCTCATCGGACCACAGACTAGCTACAGGGCTAGCATTAGCTCAAAAAGGGAAGAGTGAAACTTCAACTGTCTGATGTCTCAAATGCATACTACGTTGTCCAGTCTTCATTTATTCTTTGTTTCCAAACAGCTGTCTCATCTGCTCAGAGAATGAGGTTCTGGTCAAAAGTGAAAAGGTAACTGTTGTCAGTAATGTTAGCTCCCTATTTGGACCTTTATAAGCAAGGACTGGAATGTAATTGGACCTTCATACATTTTAGCTGAAGATCTCTGACGTGGCCGTTTCCATTACTTAGCTACATTAGCCTCGTAGCTCGAGCCATGTTAGAGACCAAAGTGCCTTGGCTGATGGACTCCATTTGTGGTTCGTTTACCACAAGAGACTTGTGTTCCTTTAACAGATTCTTCAGGGAACAGAACCGTTTTACAGTTCTGGAGAAAAAAAACAAAAAAAAAAACAGCAAGGCTGAAACTAACAAACTCAGCAAACACTGCCTTTTTAAAATTCAGAAGGTTTGGCAGCCATGTTGTTTTCCCCGAGCAGGCAGTGATCTCCTGAGGCTCTCGACTCAGGGGAGGTCAGTGTTTAAGACGGCTGGACGTGAGCCATTGAACCACCGCTGCCGCCGTTTAGAGACCTGTCTGTTTTTGGAGCATGCTGGGAAGGCAGAGTCTCCATGGGGGCTTCCTGCCAGCTCATCTCACACCCCATCTGCAGGGCGAGCGGCGCCTGCAGCACGTCTAAATTTGCTCTGTGTGCTTACACACGCAGAGCATAAAGCTCTGAAGAGCTCTTGAAGAGTGTGTAGAAACGACATTATCCCATTTCTCAAATATTTAATCGGAAAAGATGTTCTGAAGGACTCGCTCAAACAAGAGGCTTTTCAGAAGACTTGGAGTGGAGCTGATACTGATATTGCTTTTCAGAAAAACTCTGTATTTTTAAGCTGTTCTGGAGTGTAAGGCAGATACCACCATGTTTTTCTGGGTACAGTTTATGATCATAGCATGTGTGGCATCATGGTAGTTGAAAATCATCAAGTTGAGGAACACATTTACACCATTTACACATTTTTCCCCACACTTTCCAAAAAATTCCAAAAAATCTGCTTGTTATTGGTCTTCACTGTCTTTCTTTCTCAACTCCTACATTACCCACAATGCTATTCAAACCTGCTGATAGACATTAGCCCTCGTTTAATGTTTGCCTAAAGAAGGCGCTGCAGCGGCGCTTTAGCCCTTTAGTCTGTCTTTCTATACACTCTGCTCAAACAGATCGGCTTCCGAAGCTTCGACTTTCTAATGCTAATACCAATGCCATTGCGCTCATCATCTCGTAGCTCGCTAACTAGCTGGGCCGAGTCTTTTCCGTAACTGTGTCATACTGCTGCATTGCATTCTGGGATCCAGCATTTTTACCAAGGTCTTCATTACTGCTATGCTGGATTTCTCATCAACATGCCGTTGAACATGATGTCACTTAAAAACGGTGTTTGTTTTTAGGAGCTAACAGCGAAACATGGCTGTTATCACTTATATTTGAGATCGTTTACAGTTTTCTCATATTAGTTAATGCTTAATAAAAACTGCTAGGTAAATAAAAACTTTATTAGCAAGTTACTGCTAGGCTAACGCTAAAATGATAACCAACAGAGAAGTGAGAAAGTAAAGGAAAAACTGTCTTTAAAGTAAAAAGCAGCCATTTGCTTTAAATAAATGATAATATTAGGATCATTTTACCTCTCAGTGCCTTATTGTCTATTAAATCTTTTCTTTATAAAAGTACTGTGAGACTGAGGAAGTGGAAACTCCTCTGATGATGCGTGACGTATAAAATCAGGTCACAGTGTCAGTAATGAGCCACAGGAGGGCAGTAATACATGTAAGCAAGCGAGAGACGACTCACCCAAAGCCCACGGTTTGTCCTCTCCAGGCCCCAGACGACACGGATCTCTGTACTGAGTAAAAATAGCGTGCTGCTGCTCCAACTTATCCTCTAAAATAGAGAAAAACAACACAGAGAGAGAGAGAGAGAGAGAGAGAGAGAGAGAGAGAAGCACTTTAAAATGAAACGCTGCGTTTCTCCATCTTTTCAAACATATAATCATCTGGTGTTTGGCTCTGGAGTGGAGAGGAAGGAGGCTGTCGCTACGGCTAAGACTGAATGATCCACTTAATTAAGCTGAAAACTCAGTTCCAGTCAGCGTGGAATCAGACGGAGCCGAGGGAGTTTGATGCTGATGAGGCATCGATGTCTGTCCAAGCGCTCAGCTCAGAACGAGACTAAGACACAGCTCGAAATCAAAAGCAGTTAAAAGACTGGAATTCTTTTATTCGGTTAAATTGCTGTTATGATGGCCACGGTTATTAGTATTGATTTAAAAAATATTTTTTGCTGTCATATTTAGGGGTCCAAGCACTGAACATAACGTGCAGGAACCTGACTGAATTCGTTCAGGACATTTGTTCAGGGGCCAAGCACTAAGACTATAACTTCAAATGATAAGCTATTCATCATTTGGTATTAGGGGTCGTTTTTAGGGGTCCAGGCAGAGAACATACTAGAACCCTACTGCTTTTGTGAGAATTGATTATGCGTGCTTGGTTGGTTCAGGATTTTAGGGAGCCAGGCACATATATAAAATTTCAAGATTTCAAGATCTTACATCAAAATAATGACATCATCATGTCTTGAAATAACAAGTTAATAAGTCAAAATAACAACGTGGGTCCATGGCTTCCAACTTTTCCCAGTAATGCTCTCACTGGAAAACCCATCTCTGCTGGGGTTCCCCTCTCTAAACGACTGTTAATTCAAACTAAAAGCAATGTACTAGATATGGGATGGGGCATGAAGTGCATATTTGCCAGCAGTGAACTTACCTGAGGAGCAGTTATCGAAGTTGAGGTCTCCGAGGATGACGTCGAAGGCGACCTGGTCCTCCATACCTTTCTCCTGACCTGCAGATTGAGACGTGGCCCTCCTAAACTCAGCGCCCCACTGCAGGAGCAGATCCAACTGCTCGCATCGCACCGACGCATCGCCTGCATGTGGCACAACGAGTTGATTATTCACGTCGTATTCATTTCAACACCATACTGATACTGATATAAATATTATAGATGTATGTATAAAGACTCGCGAAGAGCATCGTTGCTTAGAGGCATGTCCGGGTTTAGCTAAGAGAAGCCCCACAATTATTCAGAGAGGGAGATCTTGTGTGGCTTAGATGACAGCGGATGCATTGTGGTCTTCTATTGTTAGTCAGATCGCCACTAGCGATCATCAACATTCATTAAAAAGTGGAACTGACACTGTGGGCTAACCGGTTTAGCAGCAGGTTGATAAACAGATGGTAACTGGTGATTAAAGATCAAACTCTTAATGCAGAATTTCAGTCTAACACTACCCCCTGCTGGGACCCCGGGAATTTCCATTATACTTCAAACAAGATATATATATATATACAGTACATACACCCTCCGGTTGTATGTGAAAGAAAGAAAGGGAAGAGGAAGAGGAATAACAGGGAAGGAGAATAACGGAAAGGAAAGGAACTGATAGGACAGAACAAGACAGGACAGCACAGGAAGGGAAGCAAAAGGAGAATAGTAAAAAGGAAAGGAGAGGAAAGCTGCATGATGAAACGTAAACAGAGACTAAAAGAAAAAGGAAGAGAAAATGGAGAGGGAGTCAGTGCAAGCTCTCTGAGTCACTAAGCACAGCTAAAAGAAAGAGAAAGAGTGAGGGAAAGAGTAAGAGTGCGTATAGGAATGAAAGGTGCAGCATTCCAATAGCATATTTCAAAGTACACGTTTCAAAGAGCTTCTGCCATATGCATGTGTGTGTGTGTGTGAGAGAGAGAGAGAGTGTGTGGGTGTTGTGTATCTCTGAGCATTAAGGTGAAATCAGGCTGCATTTAAAGACAGAAAGCCCATGAGTCACGGCTGTGGTGTGAGCTGAGACTGTACACGTATGATTAAAGAGCGACACACTGCCGCCTCTGCGCTGTCACAACCTCAGATCTGCCTTATATAACGTCAGCGCTCATCGATTCAGAAGAGCATGAATCGGGTTAAAGCTGCGCGGCGGCTGAATGAATCCGAGCTTCTCTGTATCGGTAAAGTCTGACAGCACACGCCTGGATCTTTTCATCATTATTATTATTATTATTATTATTATTATTATTATTAGACATTATCAAGTTTCCTTTGGCACCGTTTCTGCATCCCAATTCACCTACTATCTGTCCTGGATAGTATCCAAGATTAGACTTTGTGTGTCCCAAATCGAAGTATGTTGAAACGAGGATCCCAAAGGTACCCGGGTGGTCTACTATTTCTGGTCGATTTTCGAAAGTGTGGATCCATGGACATTTTTCAGCTAATATTACCCACAACCCCTTGAGGCGAGGAGGAGTTTTGTGACCATTTGCTTCTCTGAATTCAACCTGCCAGCATGGCGGACGAGTGTAACGTTGATGATGCATCTTCAGTGTTTAAGGGAAAGAAATTATTACTATTGTCACGTACGGTTGAATGTTGTGTAATAAGAGTAGCGTGTTTATCTTGTGTGGTCAGAAGAAGAGACTGAGTGGCTCATAAGATGGAGCATTGCAAATGACTCCCTTTTCACTGGCAAAAGAAATGCTGCTCTGAAAGGATCTGAGTCAGTAGCAATCATTTACTTATTGATATACTTTTATTCATTCTCTTCCATTACATGACGTGTTCGTGTGTCCCAGTACTTCCATGTTCTTTTGCTACAAACACAAAATATGTACTTTTCAGTCACAGTGAAGGAGGTGTGGCCTCTGTGCCTCAGTCACAGTGAAGGAGGTGTGGCCTCTGTGCCTCAGTCACAGTGAAGGAGGTGTGGCCTCTGTGCCTCAGTCACAGTGAAGGAGGTGTGGACTCTGTGCCTCTCAATCACAGTGAAGGAGGTGTGGCCTCTGTGCCTGCCAATCACGGTGAAGGAGGTGTGGCCTCTGCGCCTCAGTCACAGTGAAGGAGGTGTGGCCTCTGTGCCTCAGTCACAGTGAAGAAGGTGTGGCCTCTGTACCTCAGTCACAGTGAAGGAGGTGTGGCCTCTGTGCCTCAGTCACAGTGAAGAAGGTGTGGCCTCTCTACTTGTCATTCATAGTAAAAGTAGTTTGGCCTTTTTCACTAGTCTCTGTGAAGGAGATGTGGCTTACTTGTCAATCACAGTTAAGGAGGCGTGGCCTTTCTCCCTTTCATTCACAGTGAAGGAGGAATAGTCTCTCTACATGTCAGTCAGTGAAAAAGGCGTGGCCTCAGAAGAAGGTGTGGTCTCTCTATGTATCAGTCATAGTGAAGGAGGTGTGGCCTCTCTACCTGTCGGTCATAGTGAAGGAGGTGTGGCCTCTCTACCTGTCAGTCACACTGAAGGAGGTGTGGCCTCTCTACCTGTCGGTCACACTGAAGGAGGTGTGGCCTCTCTACCTGTCGGTCACAGTGAAGGAGGTGTGGCCTCTCTACCTGTCGGTCACAGTGAAGGAGGTGTGGCCTCTCTACCTGTCGGTCACACTGAAGGAGGTGTGGCCTCTCTACCTGTCGGTCACAGTAAAGACAGAGTGACCTCTCTACCTGTCGGTCACAGTAAAGACAGAGTGACCTCTCTACCTATCAGTCCCAGGAACGAGGGGTGGCTTTCTTGATCACAAGTGGTTGAGTTGTCTACCTGTCAGTCACAACAATGAAGGTGTGGTCTCTGACTTGTCAGTTATATTGAAGGAGGCATGTCATGATGGAGGAGGACACACACTGTACAAACACACACACACACACACACACACACACACACACACACATGAGTACAATGGGCTTTTATTAGTGAGAAATGACCTAACACCAGCTAATATAGATCTCTTTCTCTTGATCTCCTTCTCTTCATATTTCACGCATGAGCTGGGAATAGCTGAGTATGCTGTAATTAGCATCGCTAGCAGACGTGAGTGTGTGAGGCTCCAGGAATAGCAGGGAGCTCTGTCTTCCCTACGTCCACAACCTTTAAATAGCAGCACTGACGCTGAACTCGGCCACGACCCGTCACCATGGTTACGCACCACTGCATGTGTGTGTGTGAGCGTGTGCATGTGTGTGAGTGTGTGTCTGTGAGTGTGTGGGTGGTTAGAGGGGCTGTGATCATTAATCTGTGCAGAAAGTGAGAGCAGATCGGTATGTGTGTGTGTGTGTGTGTGTGTGTGTGTGTGTGTGTGTGTGTGTGTGTGTGTGTGTGTTATAGCATTGTGAATGAGCAGAAGAAGTGTACAGTGTGTGTAGATGCCTTTTTTGATCCAGTCATGCAGCAATTTGGCTTTTACACACACAATCTCACACACACACACACACACACACACACACACACACACACACACATGACTACAGAAATAAAAATGTAATTTCCCCCTTAGCACTTTAGGTGTAGGTATCAATGTTTAGCGTTAGCGTTACTCTGTAAGTAGTGTTGTGTGTGTGTGTGAGTGTGTGTGTGTGTGTGTGTGTGTGTGTGTGTTTCCAGTCACTCACCTTCTATGGCATGAAGGTGGGTGCAGGTGATGTATCCCACAATCCTCTGCTCCTGATGTGAGGTGCCCACCTGGACCTGTGAAGATAGAGGGAAGAAAAACTGTCTCAAACTGCATAGCACGACATTAAAGCCCCCCTGAGACATCTTGAGAGCCGTGATTTGATTCTGTATGTTGACACATTTCCTTTCGAAACAGGAAGTCAGAGTGATGATGTGTTGAAGCGACTGATTTACACAACAGCCTACAGCTTCTGAGATGTACCATGACACCGCTGCCATATCTAAACAAGCCTGACAGTAGCTCAGTGACCTAGCTAAATGTAAAGAACAGTGAAGAGTTTAACGAGAGTCTTTTTACAGATGTGGAGGATTTCTCACCGCCACCTCCACACTTCAACCACTTCGAGGTCCACTTCAACCTGGACAATTTTCTAGACAATGTCATGCCGTGTGTTTTTGGAGTAACGATGTACATGTTTGAGCCAAGTTCGAGCGTCAGCGGTGCCCATGGTAACGAAGAGCCGCAGCATCGTCAGTGGGAGACATCGGACATGTCTGAGTGATATTACTGACTTTTACTGTTAGAGACGGTGTATAAAGACATATACTGATCAGCCATAACATTAATACCATTGGCAGGTGAAGTGAATAACATTGATTATCTCATTACAATGGCACCAATCAATGGGTGGGATATATTAGGCAGCAAGTGAACAGTCAGTTCTTTAGGAATGAGTACATCAGAGGGACAGCTCATGTTGGACGTTTGGGGGACAAAGTTAGGGAGGCCAGATTAAGANAAGAGGAAGGCCAAAGAGGAGGTATATGGAGGTAATAAATGTGGAGATGAAGCTAGTGGGTGCAAGTGTTGAGGATGTAGAAGATAGGGATAGGTAGAGAGTGATGATTCGTTGTGGCCAGCCCTGAAGGGAAAAGCCGAAAGAAGAAGAAGATGAAGAAGAAGAAGAAGAAGAAGAAGAAGAAGAAGAAGTGAACAATCAGTTCTCAAAGTTGATGTGTTGAAAACAGGAAATATGAGCAAGCGTAAGGATCTGAGTGACTTTAGCAAGCGTCAGATTGTGATGGCTAGACGACTGGGTCAGAGCATCCAAAACAGCGGGTCTTGTGAGGGTGTTTCCGGTATGCAGTGGTTAGTAACTACCGAAAGTGGTCCAAGGAAGGACAACCGGTGAACCGGCGACAGGGTCATGGGCACCCAAAGCTCACTGATGTGCGTGGGGAGCGACGGATAGCCCGTCTGGTCCGATCTCACAGAATAGCTACTGTAGCACAGAGTGCTGAAAAAGTTAATGCTGGCTCTGATAGAAAGGTGTCAGAACACACAGTGCATCGCAGCTTGCTGCGTGTGCGTCTGCGTAGCTGCAGACCGGTCAGAGTGCCCATGCTGACCTCTGTCCACCACTGAAAGCTCCTACAATGGGCACGTGAGCATCAGAACTGGACCTTGGAGCAATGGAAGAAGGTGGCCTTGTCTGATGGATGCTGGTTGGTACAGACACATGAAAAAGGTTTCCATGAGCCTATATGGATAATTTTGAAAAATAAACACCTTCAACTCAGTCAGTTTAATATGTGATTTACATATGAACAGGGTGTACTTTGCTAATGTTCAGCCACTACATGCACATTTAAAAATAGCATGCAACAACTCTCTCTCTCTCTCTCTCTCTCTCTCTCTCTCTCTCTCTCTCTCTACTTAACCATAGATGTATATTCTAGTAGTGTCACAAACTGATTCATATTTGCTCACAAAAACAGGCTGGTAAGGTAACTACCAAGCTAGCTGTGTTAGCTAGCTAGAATAATGCAAGTTTATAGTAGCTAACGCTAGCCTGATCCCAAAGCTACATCTTTTGAACTTAATTTGAAGTACAATTACTTTCCATGTCAAACAGATAACATTGTAATAATTTATTAAAGTGACAGCAAGACTAAAATGGAAGCTACAGTTAGTAAGGAATCTCATTATGACAACAAAGCACAAGTCAGTTAGCACAAGCACATCTAGCTAATGTTACAGCTAAATATGTTGGTCCATAAACACAATCTTAATATCTAATAGATAACTAGGATGATGTATTTTGATGAGGGAATGAAGGTGAAATGTTTCCTTCCAAAAACATAAAAGACAAAGCATAAAACAGACAAGAATAATTTCTCAGCTTCTAGCTAGCTAGCTACTTCTAAGCAACTCCGCTAGCTAGTTACTTCTAAGCAACTCAGCTAGTTAGCTACGTAGCCTTCATCCGTAACTTCTACAACTTAACTTCTAACCTTCACGTGATGAATTTAAGGGTCTGAGGCAAAACTATCATTCATTTTGCTTCTAATTCTAGATAACAGTGTGTGATACAGGGTCAGAAAGCACATCAGACAATCCGTCTGAGAAACCGAACAACTCAAGGGATGATTAGACGTTACATTTTCTTGTCAATTTTCTGCATTATGTCAAACATAAGTTTTTGAATGTGTCTGTCTCTCTCTGTCTCTCTCTTTCTCTCACTCTGTCTGCCTCTTACTGGTGATTTATGGGGAATTGGCTTAGTAAAGTCTGATGTCATTTGGATCGATGCAGGTTTTTGTTTTAATGTAGATTAAACGGCAGTGAAGAGACAGATCGTCTACTGTATGGCAGACACACACACACACACACACACACACACACACACACACACGGAGCCAAACACCCTCCCTGCTTCCTCTTCCTTTTCCTCCTCTCCTCAGCAATCAGAAGACCGTGATAGCTTTCTGCATCCAATAAAAACAACTCAAAGGTGACTATGTGCTTATGCGCGAATGAGTAATTATGAAATAAACAAGGACGCCTGTTACTACGAAACCTTCTTACAAATGACATCTGAGTCAGCGTGCTCCGTGTATATTGTGTTTATTCATTTTTTTTGTTATGAGATGAAAATGGAAAACAAGGAAACAGCTTTTTTTTATTTCATTTCTGTTTTATTTATTTATCATTAAATTATTTTTATAGAATAAAAGATTGACTTCTTTCTCATTGCTTCTATCTGTTTTAGCACACAAAGTCTATAAATCAAATATTCAAATATGAATATAAAAATATGACACACTTCAGAGTGAACTGAGATATATGAGTCGGCTCTTGTACAGAATATGCTCTGGTTGAGATGTATAACTCGGGGGCCTTACTCTGTTTTCATGAATGATATGAATAAAATGGGGTCAGGACGCGCAGACAGAAATAATGAGTGATCGAAATGTTCTTAAACTGCAGGACCTGGGAAATCCTGCTGAGGCTTTCAGCCGGCGTGTCGTCGTCTTATATCGTCACACTCTCGCTATTTTTAAAAAGTAATCTGTGATCTGTACTAGCAATGCATCAGGCGCTGACGGCGATCTGTCATCTACCCAGCAATCACTGATATACACATCCAGGTCATTCGAGATCGTTGATGAATTTTTTAAAATTTGTGAGTGTATTTTGAAATGACTCAAACACCCGCTTGTAGTGAGAAGAAACAGATTTGGCCTAAAGAATGCTGACGACTGTATGAGATGAATAAATGGGATGAGTGAGTCATGACCTCATGAGACATCCTGCTCAAAACGTACCAATGACACGATACGCATAGAGCGAGTTTATCGACATCGCTGTTCACCAAATAGCGAAACAGCAGCTAATTATTTAATACCGCTTCTTTCCTTTTACTTTTGGAAGGACACACTGCTCTCTCACACACTGCACGCTAATACGATTACAGGTTTATACCAAATAGCAGGATTTCAGCAACTGCATTACAAACGTACAGTAAATCAGTCACTCAAACATTCGCCAGAGAAACGGTGCTACATTGATTAGCTACAGGGTTTATATTAATACGCTCATTCTCATACGTTATCGTTTCTATAGTAACAGCTCATTCACAGGGACGTGTACGGCGGACGCTCCGCATTAATGAACGGATTATTATTGATATGCTGAAGTTTTCTGTCAGGAGACATTTATTTTACATTTATGGAAAAAGTCTCCAGTGCTTCAGAAGTCAGAGGTAAAGCTGTAACTTTAGGCTCCCCTTCAGGAACCCGACGCTGCGTCGAAACTCTATGGGAACGTAACGTTTCGACGTAGCGTCTTGTTCCCTTCGGAGAACCATGGTTACATGCGTAACCTGGAGATGTTCCCCTTCAGGAACTCAAGCTGTGTCGAAACGCTATGTTCCCATAGCGTTTTGACGCAGTTCCCTTCGGGGAAACATGGTTACATGGGTAACCTGGAGACGTTTTCAGGAATCTTCAGGACTGAAGAGTTTATTCTTCTTTGTGGCTTCTTGGTAAAATGACAAGCGTTTTTTTTCTTAGTAAGTCTGCTTCATCGCACCACTCTGTCACTGATTAATTTTTTTCTATAACAGCACAACATTGAGTATTTGATTCCTTAATAAGGAGCCAGAGTACTTGGACGTAGCTACAGAGCTACAGAGAGTGCAGCCGTATTCTAAGTACTAATACAAGTCTTTTAAATCGATCAATCTTTACAAAGGTTTCTTTTAACTCACTTCATTTGGCGCCAAAGCAAAAAGCCTGGACGCTTAATTAATGCAGATGGATAAAATGCAAGCTGCACAGTTTATAAAGGTGGGGCGAGTAAATGTGCGTGCTCCTCAACGGTGATTTGTAGATTTAATTCCATTATTGGATTGTGATGAACCATTGCCATAGTGCAGAGAGCAGCTTGTCTCGCTCTTGCTCTATTTGTGTGTGTGTGTGTGTGTGTGTGTGTGTGTGTGTGTGTGTGTGTGTGTGTGTGTGTGTTTGTCTGTCCTGCAGTGTGAAATGAATATTTCAGGTGCTTATGCATGCTTGGCTGGAAGTGTGTACCACCGCTGAGCTCAGAGACTTTAAGCGTCAGCAAATGTAGGGGCAGAAACCAGGAATACTGTAGTGTGTGTGTGTGTGTGTGTGTGTGTGTGTGTGTGTGTGTGTGTGTGTTAATCATTACAGCCACTGGAGCTCATGACCTAGAAGCTTCAGGTCCAGACAGAGTAGCTATTCATCAGCAAAATTTCACAAATTAACAATCAAACAGTGTGATGCGACAAAAGATTTCAACAAACTTATAAATTTGACAGAAATATAAATTAGTATTTATAACTAATTATAAGTTTAACTACAGTTAGAAACTAAAGTCTACAAAGTGAGTAACAAGGTTGGAGTGTGTATTAACGTGCAGTAAGTTTGTATTAAAGTGCACTAAACACATGTTTGTACTTTGACGCATGGCCTAGAGGGGCGGCAATACTTTTGTGCAGAGCAACAGATGGCCTACAGTCAGTAACTGAACACCTACCAAGTGGCCTTATATGGTGGCCCTGATAACATGGAAACTCTGTGTGTGCTCACACACACACACACACACACACACACACTCAAGAGGCAGAACAAGACACATAGTTCAAGCGCTAAGCGACATTTAGACAGGCACTCACACACCCACACATACTTGCACATAACAGACTCAGGCACCAAGTGGAGACAAATACAAAGTCGGACACACACACACATGTTCGCACACACACACACACACACACACACACACACACACACACACACACACACACACGGGATTACTACATGGGTAAAACAGAACCAGAGACATGATGAATAATATTGAGTAATTGAGTCCCCATACACACACACACACACACACACACACACACACATCTAAGACAAAACCCTAAGTGAGACTTTGACACAGAACGACACTTACAGATCAAACACCATGTGACACTTGGACATTCATACACACCCACACACACACTTACATAACAGACTCAAGAACCTGGAGGAGACATTCATATATATACTGAGGGATGTTCTCTCTCTCTTTCTCTCTCTCTCTTTCTCTCTCTGTGTCTCTCTCACTTTCACACACACACACACACACACAAACACACACAGACTGACTCTGGTCCCTCAGCCAGCTTTTAAATAATAATAAGAGGGATAAGTGTGTGCTCAGAAAGGCTTGAATTAGAGAGGTGCTGCGTCCTTTGGGAAACAAGTTTAATTAATATTCTGCCTCTCTTCATCCTTTCCTCACTCCATCTCTCCTGCCTCCTCCCTTCTCTCATGTTTATCACGCCATCGGCCATATTCATTCATCACATCCTGACAAATTAAAGGAAAAACCAGCACGGCTAATAAGGTGTCAGGCAACACAAACTGCCAGAACAGCTTCAGTGAAGTAGCTCAGAGTCATGAGCATGAAAATACAGGGCTTTTAGGCTGTGTGTGTGTGTGTGTGTGTGTGTGTGTGTGTGTGTGTGTGTGTGTGTGTGTGTGTGTGTGTGTGTGTTGCAGCCTTAGGTTATCTCAACCCTAAGTACCTCAGCATGAAGAGAAAAATAAACACTACAATTCTGTTCAGTAAAAGTCTCAAATTGTGTTTATTAAATTAGTAACAAATCAGCAAAGTCGTTTTTAACACAATTTCCTTTTAAGTCTGAAACAGCGTTTTGCAGTATGACCCCACGAGTCCAACCATGACCTTAGGAAGCCGTACGTTTATGCATAAATCCAGATTTAATCTCAATTATTTACGATACATTGCCCCGAGGGAGCATAGGACCCAGTAGACATTTAATAAACACTAACTAGGTCTCAACTCTAACATTTGGGACACGGCCATATTAGATAATATCTGACATATAGCTCTCCAGTGGCTGACCACACCCAGCTCATATTCATGCCTCATTATGTAAGCAATAAAACACTCAGTGTTGTGCTGTTATATTAGAATAAGTCACATTGTGGTGTGATGAAGCATGAGGCGGAGTTACTGACATCACTCTGAAGTCGATCCCTCGCCTGAGTCGTTCCCTCACCAGGCTCTCTTTTTTCTCTCTCTCTCAAAAAAAGCATGAGAGACATCAACATGTAAACTCCTCTGTCCTCAAGATGCCGGAAAATTTAGCAACAAATCTCAACGTCTGACGGTTACCTAGCACTGACACTGGAGACTCCTTCCATGCATAGTACATAAATGTCTCCTTACAGAAAACGTCACCAGATCAATGATTACACACAAGTTTTTTTTTTTTTTTAAATCCATACATCTGCCATACAAGTCCCTGTGAATGAGCTGTTGCTATAAAAAGGATAACATGTTAGAACGAGGGCATTAATATAAACCTGTGATTTGCAGCTGCACTACAGTCAGAGAAAATGAATCAACACCTTCTGACCAATCAGAATCCAGAATTCAAGAGCATTTGAGTATCAACACTTCTGCACACCTACAAGTGCACCTTATAAAGTACAAAGACAAAATAGAAACCTGAAGCTTTGACAACCTTTATCAGTGTGTAGGTGTGTGTGTGTGTGTGTGTGTGTGTGTGTGTATTTGTGTGTTGGGCGTGCTGTCAGCCACTGTCAGCCTCTGGCATGCTGTTGCTTAGCAAATGGCACTTACTGTCTAACAACTCTCTCTCTCTCTCTCTCTCTCTCTCTCTCTCTCTCTCTCACACACACACACACACACACACACACACACACAC
>CM074951.1:25309719-25320099 GCA_037577455.1 Pangasius macronema | reverse complement strand
TTTATTCCCTCCCTCTCTATATCTCTCTTTTTTTTTTTTTATTTATATTTTACACACACACACACACACACACACACACACACACACACACACACACACACACACACACACACACATGCTAGTTCAACAAATTAAAGCACAGTTCACTGAAATAGTTCAGAGTGTGTATTTGTCTCTCCCATGCGCCTCACAGAACAGATTCACTTCACGACTGTTAACTCACGACTCACTCCATCCTGCTGAGGAACGAAGACCATCGGGATTCACACTGTGTACAAAAAGTGGGTTCAAAAACAAAACAAAAAAAAAAGATTCTGTGCGAAGACAAGTTCAAGATTGCAGTTGGATGGACCGTTAGATGAATAAATAGAAGAATAGATGGATGGATGAATGGATGAATCAATGGACAGTTAGATGAATACAAGGATGGATGTATGGATGGATGTATGGAACAGATGGGTGGATCCAAGTGACCTATACAGGCTTTAACATTCTCTCTCTCTCTCTCTCTCTCTCTCTCTCTCTCTCTCTCACACACACACACACACACACACACACACACATACATACAGATTAACGGAACAAAACCCACAAATCCTCTGTTTCTTTTTCTCCGTGTACCAGCTGAGCACACATAATCTCTCTGTGTTCATCCAGCCTGCTCACACTGCACTGCCAACACCAGCCACGACACACACACACACACACACACACACACACACACACACACACACACACACACCTCAGAATGTGCATTGGAAGAAAGTCAGCCCAAACCCTGAGCTAAAAATGATTCAGTGAGAATGTGCTTGAGTTGCGTGTAGAAGAGCGAGTGTAGAAGCAGTGTGACACTAGACTTTCACTTCGACTTCAAATTTGGGATGAGCCTTACGTTGGGAATGCAAACTCTTCTCAAAAATCTTTATATATATATATATGTAAGTGAAATGCTAATCTCATAGCTAGCAGTCATATTTGTGTTTGTGTTTCTAATTGTACTGTCCTTGGCAGAAAGTTGTACAATTAACTGGCTCAGCTGACATGACCACATGATCACAGCTTGTAGACACAACTTGTTAGCCACTGAGGCTAAATTTCTAGCTAGCCTCATCTAGCTAGCAATGTTATTTTCGCTAAACTAGCGACTTACTCTATATTGAACAAATAAATCTGACATACACTGAAGCGAGTCGCGATCGAGATGACTGGAGAGATTCTCATTTTAGCTAAAATAACCTCCAGGAGATCGAGACAGGCACAAAGACCTTCATGAGATGCGTCTACTGAGAAAACGAATTAACCCAGCTATTCACAGGAGCCTGAGAGTCTCTCATAATTCTATTGTTGCTGAAATATACCTGAACACATGCACACACACACACACACACACACACACACACACACACACAGAGATCAAGATAAAAGGCTTTTCCTAAAAATAGCCCCCAAACGTCAGAGCTGAAATCCAGCCTGCTGTTGTGTATGATTATAACTGACATAATCAAAATTCCCTTTCAGAACAGCGTGTGTGTGTGTGTGCGTGTGTGTGTGTGTGTGTGTGTGTGCATTTCCTTCACAGTGAGTGTGTGAAAAGTTCCTGTGTAGAAAGGCTGAGATGGATAGACAGAGAGAACAACAGAAAAACGACTCAGAGAGAAAGTGGTGGACGGATGGAGAACCAAAGAGATAGATAGATAGATAGATAGATAGATAGATAGATAGATAGATAGATAGATAGATAGATAGACTCTGGATTGTTTTTTTTTTTTTCGCTAGATTAGTTTTTGCTTGCTGGGTTGGTTTTGCTAACTAGATTAGCTTGTGCTTGATAGATTATCTTTTGTTCCCTAGGTTAGCATTTGCTTGCTAGAGTAGCTTTTGCTCATTGAATTAGCTTTTAAAAACTAATTTACTTTCTATTACTTGGTTAGCTTACACTTGCTAGTTTGCTCAAATCAAAAGTCAATTTCGATAAAAGCTGTGTGGGACGGCTGAGCGGCATTAGCCTTGTGATGGGTCAGCTTCGTTATAGCAACGTTATACAAGATTAGCCCCGCCCACTTTACATCAAAATCAATCAATCAATACGTCAATCAGAAAGAGGTACTCTTTTCGGGGGCTAAGAGGCTGTAATTATCCAGTAGGATTTTACAGAATCCTTAAATAATAATTTTTTTCTGTGTAATAAGAACCAAGGCAGTTTAGCTAAATGTGGAGTTTGGAGTTTGTACCTCACACTGGTTCTTCGAAGGTTCTTTAAGGGTTCCGTGGATAATGTAGGGTTTTTAGCTTTCAAAAAAATGGTTCTCCTTAGAAGCCTGTCTGATACCGAATCACTGAAGGACTGTAAAATGTTTAAGACTGCAGATTGTGACCATCACATACTATATTTAGGTTTATAAAACACACTTACTGTGCTTGTGTTCATATTTCTGATTTTCAAAGCTATTACCAGAGATCTTAAGATCTTTTTTTTTTTAACCTAATCCCACACGTCTCCTCATTCCCTACAGCGGTGCTGTACACGCCTACACTTAAAATGTATGAAATAATGACTGTTACACTCCAGGTAGTGCACTGGATATCAAAAACTGAGCCATTTGGGATTGAGCCTCTGATTCTGATTCTTCCATCCACAGTTTAGTCATGGCTGAAAGTGTGAAGTGTTCAGCCTCGGCTGCGGAGAGTGTAATATCACACCCGACGGCCGAGAGAAACGAAACAACACTCCATATCATCCTCCAGTTTCGAGTATTATAAACAGCTGATAGTAAATCCTTCTTTAGTCATTAGGAACAATAACAAACACACAAAGACACACTTTCAGAAAGCAGACATGTTGGGTTTGAAAGCTGTGGACGGGGAAAATGAAATAGCGCAATGTCACAGCGAGACTGAAAGCCACGAGCAGCCGAAAGTCTCCAGATAACAGTAGTGTTGATTCAGTGCAATCTGATTTGATTCAATTCCGTTTTATTTGTACAGCGCCCGTAACAATAGACATCATCACAAAGCAGCTTTACAGCGAGATCTAGAGCCACAATAAGAGCCAGAGACGAAAACGACGATTAAAAACTCTGTAAGTTTTACAGAATAAGAACGAAACTTTGAGAGGAACCGGACAAAAAATATCATATCATGATACTTAAAGACATTTCTGTGATACATGATGTGTATCACATGTAAGAGTATCAGTAAAGTATCACATTTTTTGAAAACTATAAAAAATGTATTCAAAATTTTTATTATATTTTTTATTTAATGGCTAGAAAAATACATTTTACATTTTTTTTAAAGATTCAGTACAAAACGTTTTGCTTCCATTTTGAGTTTGTAAAGGTTATGTTAGAAAATGATATCGCAATATATGCGATATCTCAGAAAGGTATATTGTGACATCGTTTATCATGATACCGATATTATATCATCATATCAGTCAGCCCTAGTTGGAAACGTACAAAAGGTTAATTTCTGCAAATTCTATCACTGGAAGGACGGAGAGATAAATCTTACATTTCCCATCTCAAAGACATGATGTGTAGCAGAATGCTGGGGTTATACTACATGACATTTACACACACACACACACACACACACACACACACACACACACACACACTGATAAACTGTATTAATCTCGCAAAGCTCTTCTGAATGCTAAATTTAAAACAAAAAAAATTCGCTTCAGTCTCACACTGAAAATGATTCAAATGTTGGCCCTTTCCAGTAAATCAGGTCATTTGACTCGGCTCACTAATGAGTCGACTCTTTCAGCTCCCAAATGACTCACTGTCATATTTTTTCCCCCTAAACAGGACAATATCTTGCCCACTGATTGTCCTTCTTTACCTAAATCTACCTAGCTCTGTCTGCTCTTCATTATGAGATTTATTGTCTTTTTAGTGTCACCCGAATGAGGACGGGTTCCCTTTTGAGTCCGGTTCCTCTCAAGGTTTCTTCCTCGTATCATCTCAGGGAGTTTTTCCTCGCCTCAGTCGCCTCAGGCTTGCTCACTAGGGATCATTTTGTCTAACATCTAGGACNGTTCCTCTCAAGGTTTCTTCCTCGTGTCATCTCAGGGAGTTTTTCCTCGCCTCAGTCGCCTCAGGCTTGCTCACTAGGGATCATTTTGTCTAACATCTAGGACTGTTGCGTGTTTTGTTCGTTTGCATGTTTTTCTGTTTCTTATGTTCTGTAAAGCTGCTTTGAGACAATGTCCATTGTTAAATGCGCTACACAAATAAAATTGAATTGAATTTTATTCTGATAATTGATCTCCGCTTTAACATGCAGCAGTGCAGCGGATCTTCCCTTCACGCTGCCTCATACACACAGCCAAGAGTCAGACGAATCAGCAGACTCACAATTCACATTCAACCAACAGCTCAGATGATAAAAAGCAGACTCCACTGAGGCATTCTGATTTTATTACCGAGACAACAACAACAACAGCAAAAGGCGAGTCATTGTTCAGCGTTCACTTAAAAGAGTCGAATCAAGGACTCAACTCATTTACAAACCACATGTAAATACTTAAAATCCTTCTGAATACATCAGTTAACATTCCCAGTTTGTGAGTTCTATCATTCCTGCACTGCTTGACCAAAACAAGCGGTCCGAGATCATCTCGGTGAGGCGGTCTCAGCTCGGCTCCAGCTGAACTCCAGCACGGTTCAAATGAATGCAGTGATGAAGTGATTCAATCCTGAATCCATCCAAACAGAGGAAGTGAACCAAACCTGATGTGTGTTTTGTGCTGCAAATGATCATTTTCTGCACATTCGAGCTGCTAAACTGAGCCAGAGCACTCAGCAGAAATGTCGTGTGTTCTGACGGTTTAGACTGACCAACAAGAAGAGTAAATAAACAGTGGATGTGAGACACAAACTGGTTTAAAATAGTAATCATTATAATTATCCAGAATCATATAGCAGCAAAGTGGTCTCAATGTGCAGGTGGTTTTTAGCATTTCTACGCACATCTGGCAAAAATCCGTTTTCGTGATTATATTCTGACGAATGAATGATGGAGTTTTACACGTGCGATTTCAGCCCTACACTCTCCTCAGCCTACTTTTTTTTCTTTTTGGTTCATTCAATTATTTACAGTGATCAAACAAAACAAAAAAATAGCAAGCAAACCAAAAGTATTTGTTTCACTCTGATTCAGACTCAGAAAGCGGACTAATAGGTGTGAAAGCACTGTTAAACTCATTTTTCACACTTGCATTATTTTGCAGTCTCAGGACTATGTGATCCTTGAGTTCGCTGTAGTTGGTGAAGTGTGAACGTGGCGTGGGATCCAGGGCGTGGTCTGGAGATCTGATTCCTGGTCCTCTTGAAAGCAGTGGACTGGGGTTCACTTCAACCGAGCCACGGCACGGGTATGGAGTCTAACCGTGCTCCAGGCCACACAGTAACGAGTAATGCGATTGGTTCAACTTGTCACATCACTTCCTGTTTCTACTTTAGTGAGACCAAGGACATAGATATTATGGCTATTGATTTATTAAGCACTGGCGCCTTGCCTTGCCCACGATCAAACCTGTGATTATGAGCCCCGACCCCAAAGGAAGAATGTGAAGATGTCCTTAGATCTTTAATGAACAAACCAGGAAGGAGGAAAACTTCTCCGAGACATCATGAAGAAGAGACTCAAAAGGGAACTCGTGCTCTTCTGGGGAACACCAGCTAGTGGGATTATAAATCATCACAGCATACAAGTGTAGAAGAGTAAAGACACCCAGCACCGAGTGTACTGAGACACAGGGCAGTGTTCATAGAGTTAAATCCCACAACATGTCGACTGCTAAAGAAAAAAGAAGCTGCTGCACTTCCTCTCAGTGGGATTATTAGCCTAAACAGTGGGGATGGTCTGGAGACTTACAGTACACTATTAACACGGGTGTGTGCGCGTGTGTGTTTGTGTGGGAGAGAGAGAAAGAGATCAATATTTCAGTCTGATCGTGAGTAATACCCAGCACTGCCTGGTGTTTTTAGGTCATCCCCAGCATCAGCATGCATGTGTTAGCCTATTTTGCATCACATATATGAGTGTGTGTGTGTGTGTGTGTGAGTGTGAGTGTAAAAAAGGAAAGAGGATTGCTGACGCAGGCAGAACCACACCTCATCTGTTGTAGTTCAGCTGGAGCGTACATCATGATGAATATAAAGATATACAGCGTTTAGGTCGCATAATAAATAAGCATAACGGCAAACACCTGGGAAACGTGCCAAGGCAAATGTCTTTCACAATACACTCATCTGTGAAATCACAAAGCGGGGTGGACACCAAATGAAAGGTCTCAGTGGCTAACCAACAGATGTTCCATATAATATAATGTAACATAATATAATATAATGTAATATAATATCATATAATACAATATAAGCAAGATTAAAAAAAACATGACCGGGTGTACTGTTGTAGGAAAATAATGAATGAATTGTTCATTTATTAATGAATGTTAATTCTGTTTACTTTTTATCCGTTTTTAGTTATACGTAAACCTGTGGAACAAGTTAGTTCCTCTTCTCACTTACGTTAGAGCAGCTATAAGCAGTCGCACCCTCACCAAACAGACGCAGCCTGTCACGTTACCGAGAGCGCACGAACGATAAACGCCTCTGTCCTGAAGATGTCGGAAAGCTCAACGTTACCCCTTTACCTCTTATTGTTATAAAGTTCTAACACTGGAGACTCCTTCCATAAATGTTACCCAAACAGAAAACCTGTTTTCCATTGTGACAACATTTTATCTGTTTATTATTAGAGTTAGATTATGCATAAGTCCCTGTGAATAAGCTGTTACTATAGAAACCATAACATATTAACATGTTGTTGATTTACACCCTCTGACCAATCAGATATAAGAAATCAACATCGGCTGTGGTATAACACAGAACAATAGCTTGTACTATTACAGTACCTTTTGCAATAAGTATGTGCAAAAATAAACACGCCCCCATACGCATCCTGTATGTACATTCTCAGAAAAAAGGTACTTCACTGCACCTTTCCTTATTGCTGAGGTGGTTCCATCGATCGTACCCCATTTGTACCTTTAGTTTGTGACTTTCGCCTTTAAATCTTAACTGTGAAAGCAAATGACGGTCCACTTATGTACCGTAAATCAGTTTTAAAGGAACAGGTAAACAGATAAGAAAGATAGATACTAAAGTTACAGAAGATGGATGCTTGAGAGTACCACCCCAGTGACGAAAACTGTAGACATTAAATCTGGCCTCCGGTAAATTGGTATATTATTTATTGCACAGTCCCACAAACAGGCCATTAAACACACACACACACACACACACACACACACACACACACACACACACACACGCACACACCTGCTTCCAGCTTTGTCTTACAACCATGCAAATCAACATTCAAATGATTTCCTTCACATGTAGCCAAAACTGGCAGGTCTGTAAAGGTGAAGCTGCAGCACATACACAACATACACACTCAGAAGAAAAGGGTACTAAAGTAAGTACAGTACCTTTCCTCGTCACTGCTGTGGTACTCTCAACTGAACATCGCAGGAACATTTGTACCTTTAATGTGTGTGTGTTACATGGTAATGTGAATGCATTTAAAAATGATTAAGGTGCATAACTGCACTTCTGTACGTTTAATTAGCTTATAGAGTGAGACACTACATACACCTTTCCAGGTAAATGATGCACACTAAAGGTACAAAAGATGTAGCCTTGATGGTAACAAGGAAAGGTGAGAGTGTAGCTCATGCACAGTGTGCAAATTTATTGCTACACAATATATCTGCAATATTATACAAAGCAAAAATCAGGAATGTTGTGCATGTTATATATNGTGTGTGTGTGTGTGTGTGTGTGTGTGTGTGTGTGAGTGCCACAGTGGCAACGTGAAGAAATCCAGACTAAATCCATCCACACCACCCATCATCTCCCCTCCCAACTTTCCCCTCTTTATCCTGTTTCAGGAATAATCATACTCACACTTCATCCCTGCGGAGGGTCTGATCTCCTGAATGTGCTGCTCCGGTTCTGCTAGAACCTGGTACCCGTATTTTTTTAATTTTTTCTTTCTGTCCACGCGTGAAGCGCGAGATGCTGATGCGCGGATGCGTGGCGCTTCTCTCTCCAGCACCAGCGCGCTTTGAACAGCGCCGTTGACGTCATTCCCTACGACCCTCACACCACGCCCACTTGATATGGAAGGCCATGGAGGTCAAAAGCTGAAGCTTTTATTCACTGCACGTCTTCGGTGTTAAATCGACACTCAAGGAGTTTATTCGATTTAAAATGAACAGGATAAAGCGTTGATTCAACACTGTAGGAGATAATTGAACACTGAAGATAAACTCAATACCACAACTGAGGTGAGACCCTTGAGCAAGGCACCAATCCCCCAAGGAACTGCTCCCTGGGCGCCACAGCAAAAAAGGATGCCCACTGCTCCGGGTGTGTGTTCATGGTGTGTGTGCGTGTTTTCACTACTGTGTGTGCACTTGGATCGGTTAAATGCAGAGCACAAATTCCAAGTACAGGTCACCACACTTGGCCACATGTCACTTCACTTCACTTTAAATTCACTCGGTTAGTTGATTACTGGAGGACTTTACTGGAGGACTAGTGGTTAGGCCTTGGTACTCTCACCGCCATGGCCCGGGTTCGCTTTCCAGCCAGGGAACCGACCCCGGCCACTGGGGTTGCATACGACAGTACACTCCCAGTGCCGGTCCCAAGCCATGACCCGAGTACAATTCCCGGCCAGGGAACCAACCCCGGCCACTGAGGTTGCACATAGCAGTGCACTCCTAGTGCTGGTTCCGGGGAGGATTGCGTCAGGAAGCGCATCAGGCATAAAAACTGTGCCAAATCAAATATTCGGACCAATGATCTGCTGTGGCGACCCCTAACGGGAGCAGCCAAAAGAAGAACATCTTGTGTTTATTTCTTTACATAGTCTATAATACATTCATTTGAATTCACATGGATTTAATTATTTCACCCAACCAATCAGGAGCGGCACCTGATTCCACCTGTTTAATCAGTTCAGCTTGGCCTTCGTTCACCTTTCAGGGATGGCTCCTGTTTTTGTTTTTTTGTTTTTAATTATTTGTTTGTTTGTTTACCTACTTTCTTGTTTGCTCTGCAAATGAATAAGTAATAAAAATATACACAGAGCATAATAATCATTCATTCATCTTCAGTAAGAGCTTTATCCTGGTCAGGGTGGATCCAGGGCCAATCCTGGGAACACTGGGCATGGGACGGGAGAATTCACCTTGGATGGGACACCAGTCCAGTGCAGGGCAGCATTCACACTCATATCCATACACGCATTCATAACTAGGGGTAATTTAGCACACCCTATCCACCTACCTGTATGGTTTTGTGAGATGGGAGGAAACTGGACAACCTGGAGGAAACCCACGTGAGCACGGGGAGAACATGAACAGAAACCCCACACAGACCTTGTATTGAACCCAAGACCGCGAGCTGTGTGACGTTGTACTGCTGTGTCGCTCATAACAACAACAACAACAACAACAACAACAACCATCATCTCCTTTTATCTTCAACTTCTGATTAGATGGCTTTATATTTATATTCAATATGATATTTTTTGATATACCTATTATATTTATTAAGTCAGTGTTTAGGCTTGCAGTAGAAATTATTTAATACCACACACACAAAAAAACAATTATCTAAAATAAGATAAAAGTTTTTGTTTTTTCTTCTTCAAATTCTTGCCTCTGTTTCAAGATCAAACAGGATGCATAATAATATAATGTAATACAGTTTTTTTTTTACAGTTATATAATAATAATAATAATAAGAAGAAGAAGAAGAAGAAGAAGAAGAAGAAGAAGAAGAAGTGTATTTTATTATTTAAATATACAGTACCTAGAGCATGGTTAAGTGATATTTTCTAAAAAAAAAATCTAAAAAAAAAAAAACATTGCGTGTAGACATGCATTTTTTTACCTGTTCAGTTTGCACATCTTCATATCTTAGAATCAAACCCACAGTCAACAACGAGTATTAAGAAGACATTTGCATGGCAATGAGGATTCATGAAAAGCCCTGATGAGCTACACCCTATCCAGTGATTTATGCAACTTTACTACAGATGGTTTTGGCATTAAAATTAAGATCTGTTGTACACAGATACATGTGGGGAAAAAGGCAGATGGTGTAGTGGGTCTGTATGACAGGATTGGTGGGAAATTGCTATGTTTAAATCCTTAGTTTTAGCTCAAGGGATAACGCTTAGTAAGAGTGGTCCTTAATGTTTCTGTCAAATGTTAACATCTTCAGCTCTGCTACCTCTAGCTCTGACTCCTGCCTCTTCCTCAGTGCCACTGTCTCTAAACCATACAGC
>CM074951.1:25253867-25268038 GCA_037577455.1 Pangasius macronema | reverse complement strand
GATGGGTTAAATGCAGAGCACAAATTCTGAGTATGGGTCACCACACTTGGCCACAAAGTCACTTCACTTCACTTCAAAACCTGCTGCCTAAATGAGGATTCATGTCACCATCGATGACGTTACAAGAAAGCAACACAAGCATCGATAATGAGTTTCACCTGAAAGTGCCCTAACTTCTCGATACACACTTCCAAGCTCCAGTACTCAGCGCAGCATCACTAGGGTTTGCCATTTAGATTTGTCTGCTTGGTGATTTGCACCAAAAACACCTGCATCTGTATCCAAACCCAGGTCTGTTCATGACAGCCAGCAGTGTGCTATCCCAATGAGACTGTCTGTCTGTAAAATGTATTTGAACAGTCCTCTTTTATCTTATCTACATTTTATTGAGTAATTTTGATCTGCACAGTGTATTGTGTAAGTAATTGGTTAAGTGGTGGACAGTAGTGATCTGCTTGTGTCTGAATAATTGTGAAGTGGATGATCAGGATTGTTGTTTTGTCTGTGTGTAACTGAAGGTGAAAAACATGAGAGAAGGCATGCAGGAGCTTGAGGCCTTCGATCTTTCGCACGTGGTGAGCAAACAGCGAGAAAATCAGCGCATAAAGCGAGACTTGGCTGAGTGTCAGCACGAGCTTCAGGTCACCCCTCAGCCTCCTACTCCTCGCCCACGTACGTACACTTTAGCATTTAACCCTGCTGTTCATTCGAATGGACACATCAGCAAAAATAAAGAGCCTATGCATCATTATATTCTGTGTGGGTTTCCTCCGGGTTCTCCGGTTTCCTCCTACCTACTAAAAACCTGCCTGTACATTTGAGTATGTGTGTGTGTGTGTGTGTGTGCATGGTGCTGTGTGAAGGACTGGCTTCCCAGTATGTATTCCCACCTCATGCCCAGTTTTCCCATGATAGAGCCCATGATAGTGCATATAGTTCTAAAAAATTCTAATAGTCCAGCTTTAGTGCATCTGATCATTAAATTTCTTCTTCTTCTCTGTATGTGTGTGTGTGTGTGTGTGTGTGTGTGTGTAGGACGCTGTCTACAAGGTCAGTTGGTCAACGTGACAGGCCCTAGAACTTACGCCCTCACCCAGTACGGAACCTCGTACTATTACGGTGCCTGGGGAAAAGACCCGAAACCTGCTCCAGGAAAGGAGGACATGTACTGGCTGGTGGCTCTGACCAGCAGCAACGCTTTCGCCAACTATGTGCGGCATTACAGCAGTTTGAGCACTATACTGGTAGGCGTGGGTCCTGTGGACACCGTCATTTCCGGCTCAAACCCCACCACAAACACCATCATCGGCCCCAACGTGGTGCAGTACGGAGACGCTCTATACTACAGCTGCTATAATTCACCCTCTGTATGTCGCTTTAACATCTCCACCCGCTCCATCACCAATACACCACTTCCACAAAACTCTGGCTTCAATAACAAGTTTCCTTTCGGCCACTTGGACGCCACGTACATCTACACAGACTTGGATTTCGCCACAGATGAATCTGGTGTCTGGGTCGTCTACACAGCACCGGACAATTTTGGCAACGTGATCCTTAGCGAAGTGAAAGAAGAAAGTCCTCCGACTTTGGGCCGAACGTGGCGGACATCACTGCACAAGCGCACGGCCACTAACACCTTCATGGTATGCGGAGTGCTTTACGCCACACGCTTCCTGGACAAACAGACAGAGGAAATCTTCTACTCCTTCGACACCGAGACAAGAGAGGAGCGCTATGATCTGAAGATCCACATCAAGAAAATGCAGCCCGATATCCAGTCTCTGAATTACAACCCACGAGACAGAATGCTCTACGCCTACAGTGACTCATACATCGTCTCGTATGATGCCGTCTTTCAGTAAACAGTTATCAGTTGTCATCTCGTACAATGCTGTCTTTCACTAAACTGTTATCTTCTCATATAACAGTGTGACAGTGACTCAGGTCCCCCTTTCTATAGATGCTGGTGGTTTATACCATTCAAAATTTGGGATCTTTAAATGTCATGACAGTTTTTTTTTTAATGTCTGTCGTTTTGTTTCTTTAATTCCTTTTCAGAATAACATCAGCACAAATTATTATCTCTCAGTTATTCTGGAAACACCTCTTTACCAATAAAACATGACTTTATTATAATGACTGTTCTGTGTTTTCTCAAATGTTTTTATTTAATTATTATCCAGACATTTTCAACTCATGCAAAAAATAGTTTAGTAAGTAACCAACCATTCAACTGTACAGTGAGCAAAAAATGAATAAGACACTTTGCTTATGCTGTTTAATATTCTTCCAGTGTATATATCCACTTCAAATTTACACATAAAATGTACTTTGTATTTGCACTGGCAGGTCCATAAATACTGAACACTGACAAAGTTATTGGTATTTTAGCTCTTCCTCTTTCGGCTGTTCCCGTTTGGGGGTCACCACAACGGATCATTGGTCCGCATAATTGATTTGGCACAGTTTTTACGCCGGATGCCCTTCCTGATGCAACCCTCCCCAATTTTATTCAGGCTTGGGACCAGCACTGAGAGCGCATTGTTGCACACAACTCCATTGGCTGGGGGTTGGTTCCCTGGCCAGGGATTGAACCCGGGCCACAGCAGTGAGAGCGCTCAGGCCTAACCACTAGTCCTCCAGGGAACCAGCTGTCTACCACAGTAAATAGGAGTTAAATAAGTAAATAAATATTTAATGCACAGCATTATACTGCACAAAACAACTGCATATATGATTTGTGTCTCAGTACTACACTGATCAGCAGAAAATAAATTTTGTAAGGGGAGGGGGTGATTGGATTTAAGATGATATAATATAGTTTTCCCAATATAATATAAATCCTGGCTGTGTAACAGGGCACTCGGTTATGTGAGTTTGCACTAAGAGATAAAGTGCTCATTTTACTGCCCATGTCAATCTCCAAATTGCTCGCAAATTGGCAAGGGCCCATTGAGGTCACACAGCAAGTCAGGGACCTCAACTATGAGGTCAGGCAAACAGATGGGGCGATGCATTACAGATATACCACCTCCACCACCTAAAACCATGGACAGTGGTTTCCAGGAGGGAGGAGCTGGGACTGGAGGTGAAGATGAAAAATGTGTCTCGATCCACTCCATTCCCCTGTGGAGACCACCTCTCACCGTTCCAAAGAGCAAAGGTTGACCAGTTGCAATCAGTTTTCTGATGTATTTTCACCCCTGCCTGATCGTACTAATCTCATACACCTCTTTGATACTCCCCCTGGGGTTTTATGCACAACTGCTACATACCATTTACCCATACACAAGAAACAGGTGGGAGGGGTTTGGGAGGGGCTCCAGGACATATGAGGGTAATCGAGGAGTCCTACAGTGACTTAGCCCTGTAATCTTCTTTCCAAAAGTGGACATGTTGGTCCATTATTGTGTGGACTTGGATTTTTGTGTGGACTCACCCTCCAGCACTATCTGTTGGCATGGGTCTTCAGCGTCTATTCAGTGTCCAGACCAGTGGTTCCACTGCATAAAGGATGTCAATGCATGAATGACTCATTGGTATCCTGCACTACAACCATTTAAATTCAAAGTGACCCACAGGCTGGGGTCACAGATGGCTGTAGCAGATTTCTTCTCACCAGGGGATGTAGTTGGCTACAGACCGGACAGCTCCTCGGGTTGAGTCCGGCGGTGGGGAATGTTGCAGTGGGGGTGTGGTTTAGTGATGTTTTGTGAGTGGGAAGAGGGGTCAAGGAGAAAGAACATGCTGTTGGGTAAATGGGAACACCAGTGTGTGATTAATGAGCAAGGGTTTTTGTTTAGTGAGAAGCTGCAAATTAATAAAGGAGGAGAGCAAAGAGCACAGAGTTGTGTTCAGTGGCACAAGCCTGCCTCCTATTTCCTTATTCTCCTGTTCACGTGACAGCACAACATATAAATGCTCCTGTCCTGTAGATGTCAGAAAACACACAGCTTTAGCTCTGCCTGTTATAAATTTGCTAGTCAACTACATTATTTAACATACTGTATATTGTTCACTATTTAGTGGGCACATACAGTATGAAACTCCATTTCCCAGAATCCTATGCTACAAGATGTCTCACCTGATCCATCACATGACCCATTCTAACCTCATACACACCTGATTTAAATCACTGGTTCTCTATATACACACACAACTCGAGCCACCCATTGCTAGGATAAAATAAGGGTTCTTATTTTACATGTTAAAGGGTCCTGGCAGCAGAAGTTTGACCATCCCTGCTGTGTTGCTTTTCTAGTGATGTAATCATGTTTGTAGGATTGAAATCTAGTGTGCTTCCAGACAACCAAGTTTCTTTAAATGGGCAGTGAATGGGGCTTTGAGATTTAATTGTTTGTACAAGGCTAGAGGATAGACTGCTCAAGACATCCCAGTAAAGCTGGATCCATTCTCGACGCAAGTGCTTAATGACGCTTCAAGCCATCGTCGATGGTTACAGGAAAACAACTTTCACCTGAATGTGCTCTAACTTCTACATTTTAAATGTCATTTTGACCTAAACAGTGTATTGTGTAAGTAATTGGTTGATTGGTGAGCGATAGTGATGGGAAAGCCATTAGCTCTAATCTGCTTGTGTTGTATGCTCACTCAATTGGAAGTCACTTTGGAGGCATCTGCTGAGTAAATAATTAAATAAGTAGATGATCAAATGGATGATTGTTGTTTATCTATCTGCTCTGAAGCTGCAAAACATGACAGAAGGCATGCAGTGAGCAAACAACGAGAAAATCAGTGTCTGACAAGAGACTTGGCTGAATGTCAGCATGAGCTTCAGGCCACTCGTTAGCCTCCCACTCCCTGCCCACGTACATACACTTTAGCATTTAACTCTTAATTGAAATGGACAGACTGGCAAAAATAAAGGACTTGACCAATGTGTTGATGGTTATAAATCTGTGTGGGTTTCTTCTAGGTTCTCTGGTTTCCCTCCTAAAAATACCTAGTAGGTGTTTTAGTGATGATAAACCGTCTTTAGGTGTGAGTGAACTTAGCCCTCACCCAGTACGGAACCTCGTACTATTACGGTGCCTGGGGAAAAGACCCGAAACCTGCTCCAGGAAAGGAGGANGCGACGTTTACGCCAACTATGTGCGGCATTACAGCAGTTTGAGCACTATACTGGTAGGCGTGGGTCCTGTGGACACCGTCATTGCTTCCTCAAACCCCACCACAAACACCATCATCGGCCCCAACGTGGTGCAGTATGGAGACGCTCTATACTACGGCTGCTATTGGGTGCTATTGGATGGGTTAAATGCCGAGCACAAATTTCGAGTATGGGTCACCACACGTGGCCACAAAGTCACTTCACTTCACTTCACTTCACTTCACTCACACTGGCTCTCTGTGCTCGCTCAGTATCAATAAATTACAGATTTTGTTTTGTCTTTACGAAGCATAAAGCGACTCCTCATAAAACTGACTTCCTACCTTGTCTAGAACAAATGTTTCATTGTTCTCCATCCGTTCTCTTATCATCTGTCTCGGCTGACCGTGACCTTTTATTTAACCTTGGTGGACTTGACATTTAATCCACTGTTGTCTAGACAGGTCCTTCAGTTTCCTGCTTCCTGAGACAAACAGCTGATTTTCCTCTCCATTATATCTGTCTTCTAACTTCTCTCTTTCATGTGAAATGAAAATGTAGTCATATGAAAAAAAGGTGTGGATTTTCAAGGATCTACTCTTGTTAGAAACGTCCTTATCATGTGACCCGACCTCAGTATTGAAAGAAATATCGGTTTCACTTCCTCAGCGTCCCCTCCGTTATTCACCACCGATTCATAAAGAGAGAGCGTACCGAAGGACGACGTCATGAGCCGAGAATCACTCAGCAGGTTAATGAATCAGCGAAGCAGCTCGGGCTCCGGGCCATACACACATCATCGAACGCCGCTCAATAACTACAATACCTGTATTCTCCTCAGAGAGGTGATACACAGTCGAGTGCAAAAGTTAGCACACCCTCAGGTCAAGGATTTGCAGCAATGGGACATTTAGTGTGGTTTTAAACCGATGCTCCTTCCTGAGATGGCACGATGCTTGATAGTGAGTTGAGAGAGAGAGAGAGAGAGAGAGAGAGAGAGAGAAATGGTCAGGTCTCTCTGTTTTGGTTCTTCATTCTACCACTAGACCTCATGTTCTTTTGTTTGATTCTCTCCTGTGTTTAACATGTCTCTGGGATCTCAGTTTAGCGAGTGGTGTCGGATTGAGGCTCCTGACTCTCTAAGAGAAGGTCCGTCCTCCATCTCCAGGTCTGAGCAGATCATTCACAGCTTCATGATCTCTTGGTCTGATGGTCTGATGGTAGGATCAGCTGTGTGCAGGGCGGCGAGTTCTACAGCGGCGTTGCACAAAGAGCTGCTGCAGTCGTGTGGAGGCTGCTCACATGGAGGCTTTGACTGTGTGATAGAAATGAGATCTGAACTTCATGGACATCATGGACAGGACACAGGGTCTGAAGGCAGGAGAGGAGCTCTTGGGATTCTTTATGGTCTTTTTTAGCGCATTAGCACGAACAGAACGCTATTCATTTCTCTAAACTTGGGTGATGTTGTTCTTCGTATTAGAGCTGCAACCTGAAAAGGAATTAAAGTTATGGCTTGTTTGGGCCTAATAATAAAATCATTAAACAAACAAACAAATAAATAAATAAATAGATAAATAAATAAATAAAATCAAAAAAAGAAAAGGAAAAACAATTGCCATTATTTCTGGAGGTTTTTTTTTCAGCAGTTTTTTTTTATATTATTATTTATTATTATCTAGCCCTTTTTACATTTTTATTATTATTTTCCCCATTTTACAAAGTTTCTAAAAGTTAACCCAAAAAATGAACTCACAGTTTCTGATTGGTTAACAGGTCTGTGTTTTTTTTTTCTTAAATCAAGAATACCCTAAAGTTTGATCAAATTAAAAAATAAATAATAATAATAATAATAATATTCTCCAACGAGCCATGTAGAGTCTAACCATGACATGAAAGGCTCTGGCTCGGTGTTTACACAATTGTATTACTAATACTAATACTAATACTACTACTACTACTAATAATAATAATAATAATAGTTCTACAGTGCTGTGCTGGGGTTATTGTGTCTTTGCTGCATTTGACCACATGGTGGCGCTGCTGCGTGTTTGAACACGTTTCCTCAGTAATGACGCAGAAAAGCCACTTCAGGGCGTGTTTATTAATTACAGTGCTGAGTCTCAAACACTCAATATTAATTTAATTTATTACTTTATTTTAAATAATTATCACGATAGACAAATTTGCCGTGAGTTACTGTGACTAATAATTAATAAATTAATCAAATTCTACCACTAAACTGTTTTGGGAAAATGAAACAGGAATGTTTTTGAGGATGCGACTATATTTACTAAAAGTGATTATTATATATTATAGTATATTATTATTGATATAGTTTTATAAAGTATTATTAATATCCACAAGGAGGCAGTGTGTGCACGCAAAAGTTTGCACCCCCATTATTTCTGGGTGAATAAAGGAACATGGATGTCAAGTTCCCAATTTATCTACACGAAGAAAAACTATATATAGTTTATATATTCAGATTTATCTCGAAATAGTTTGAAAACTATTGAACAGGGGGTATAAATCTTTGAAGTGATTTCTTGTTTGTATTTTTCACTATTAATCTTTTTTTTAATTACTTGTGATAATGAAGGAACGTCTGTGTAACCAAACACACTGTCTCATTGCTGAAAATCTTTGACCTGAGGGTGTGCAAACTTTTGCACCGGGCTGTATATCACCTCTCCGAGGAGAGTACAGGTATTGTTGTTGCACGAGCAGCGATCGATGATGTGTGTGTGGCCCGGAGCCCGAGCTGTTTCTCTGGTTTATTAAGCTGCTGAGAGATCGTCGTGTCAGTGCGTCCTCTCTTTATGAATCCGTGTTGAATAGCGGAGGAGACGTCATGCAACTGACGTTTATTTCAATCCTGAGGTCAGGTCACATGATACGGATGTTTCTGGCAAGAGCAGATCCTTTAGGATGATCTCTGTATGGAGATCTTCATATGACAAGAGAGGAACATCAGCTGTTTGTGTCACAGGGGAATCTTGACAGGAAGCTGAAGAACCAGTCTAGACAACAGTGGGTCAAAGGTCAAGTCCACCAAGGGTAAATAAAAGGTCACGGTCAGCCGAGACAGCTGATGCGAGAACGGATGGAGAATGGATGCTAGAACGGCTAAAGGTCACTTTCATCAGAACAATCCACGAGGAGTCGCTTTGCTCTTCAGCATCGATTCTGCACAGACACGCTGATGATGATGGAACTTTATTTAACAAAGTCACAGGATAAAAACAAGAGATTAATCTGTACCTTATTCATACAGAGCGACCTCCACGAGCCACTGCGCGAGTCATGCTTACGGACAGGAAACCGCCCGGTACAATATACAGTGAAGAACCTTTTCCACCAATCAGGGAAAGTCCTTTATGATACACTACATCAGTCTGTATATATACATTAATCACACAGCAGGTCAGACACGAGAAACAGACACTATTTACATTCATACGTCACTGAGATAACATTTCACACTGACTTTGCGAAAGAGCTGTGAAACAAATCGTCAGGATGTCGTTAACGAGTGAGACCGTGTTCGGCGAGAGCTGTATAAGCTTTATATATCCCATAGTGTGTGAGTATCTGTACAGGAGAAAGGAAATGAAATACGACTCGGGCTGCATCGATACCTTCTTTCTTTATAATGTTAGTGAGCTGATTTGGCCAAAAGTTTGTGGACGCCTCACCATCACACCCACATGTGCTTGTTGAAAATCCCATTCCAGATGGAGTCCCTCTTTGCCGTTATAATGAGCGTTAGTGAGAGCAGGCGCTGGGGGAGTAACAGTCTGGGGAAGCACATGTCATATGGGTGTGATGATCAGGTGTCCACATACTTTTGGCCGTATCGTGTACATTAGTTCGAGTGGATGGAGGAGGGTTACAGCACAGAAGAGCTGGGTTTTGTTTAGCTTCTGTACAGCTGTGAGTGAAGTACATTTTTGTTTTTGTTGCACGGAAGTCCTCCATGTCGATGATCGATAGTGGTTGATTGTCAAGAACAACTTAGAGTTGTCTACAGACATTTTTTTCTCAAGATGTTCTTAACAGGTTCCTTGTACTGTTTGATATTTTCAGAGCGATGTTAACATGACAGCATAGTGTAATGCCACATTGTGTCACCTGGTATCACCTGGTATCTTAGCATTTTGTACAAGTAAATGAGCACGATATTGGTCCGATACCTGACACCAATAATGGTATCGATGCACCCCTAAAGACAAAAACCATACTTTTCCATTTACAGATTCATCGCATGCCATTTCACATCCAGTGTTCTGCTGAGAGAGTCCCGTCCTGCTGTTCTCAGGTCAGCTGGACGGTGGGCACGTGCACGACGTCCTGCAATGATGCCCAACACACAGTCGAGCATCGAGCAGCACAAACCAGCACAGAGAACGACGGATAATCCGAGAGATCCTCATTTTCTTCTGATCAGGAGTCGCTGAATCCAGTCTAAACAGTATCTAAACAGTATCTAAGAACTGTTCCTGAATCAGCAACGCACAGTGAACGTCACATCAGTTCTGCACTTCAAATGCCTCATTCTGAACCAGCAGAGGTAAATAAAAACCCTGCGTGTAGTGTGCAGATGTTCTTGTTCTCCTCTTCACAGTTTTGAATAGCGTCTGCCGGCTCTTCTGTGTGAGACACGACGTCTTGAGAGCTGCTCTGCGTCTGTCAGTCTCTCGAATTGAGTTCATATCAGCAGCTCTGCGGGATTAAGCCTCCTCCTGCTGCAGAGAGCGCTGCACTATCTACAGTGATAAAGACAATCAGACAATCAGCTTCCTCCCTTTACAGTGGTCCCGGACAGCTTTCCTCCCTTCCTACTCCTCCTCCTGTGTGTGTCTGTGTATGTGTGTGTGTGTGTGTGTATACGTGTGTGTATGTGTGTGTGTGTGTGTGTATTCCGTCTCCGCTCTCAGGTGCAGCAGTCCCGGTCCAGCTGGCTCTGAGACGAGATGAGAGAAGGGTAGGGCGTCATCTTGTCGATGTTGACGTAGGTGGTGTTCAGGAGGATGTAGTGCTCTCCACTGAAGCTAGAGAAGATGGCCGAGATGCGCGAGACGAGCTCGGAGAAGGTGGGGCGCCGCTCGGGTTTGGGGTGCCAGCACTCGATCATCACGTTGTAGCTGAGAGGAAAAAGAAAGGACGGACGTTTCACATTCCAGTCTGAGCTTATCGTAAATGTAAAGCATGTATATATAGTTGTATGATATACGATATCACATATCACAATATGTACAGAGCTCACAATTTGTTGTTGTGATGGAGCCCGACACTAAGCGACACTGGAGACTCCTTCCGTGTTTGTTAAATAAATGTCCCTGTGAATGAACTGTTACTACAGACACAGTAATGTGTTTAAATCAGTGCATTAACATAATCCTGTGAGTTGCATCTGCACTACTGCCAGAGCTGCTGTTATAGCAAACACCTTCTGACCAATCAGAATCCAGAATTAAGCATTCGGGTAATGAATTAGGGGATAATCTATTGGGCTAGCGCTAAAACTTACTTAACAAGTTGTTTGTTTTGTGCAAAGAATTCACACACTGTCGCTTTGTGGAGCAGTAATCTGCTGAGCAGAGCTAGACGAGGAGGAGGAGGAGGAGGACGAGGAGGAGGAGGACTATGTTTCTGGTTGACTGGATTAGAAGTCTGTCAGATCATTCTGCAGCTCCAGATGGGAGGAGATGTTTGCTCATATCTGAGACACTGTTGTTATAGAGAAAGGTGCTGATCTAGTCTGCCCGTATCTACAGGGTGCTGAGCATGAGTGTATCTGTTACTCACAGTGCCAGTGGTGCCTGCTGTGGGAGTTGTGCTGTGTGTGTGCGTGTGTGTGTGTGTGTGTGTGTGTGTGTGTGTGAGACCACTCAGAGCTGTGTAGGGAGAGCGAGTTAAGCTCCAGTAGTCATGTGGAACTGAGTTGGCTGAGGCTTCTGATGAGTTGCTACCAGGTCACTGACTCAAATGGCGTTCAACAAAGGCTCTTTGTTTTTGCGCTCTCGTACAAAGCTAATGAGAGCACTGAGGCACGCTTCCCTCCCCCTGGAGTGTGTGTGCGTGCGTGTGTGTGTGTGTGTGTGTGTGTGTGTGCGCGTGTGTGTGTTGGCTCACAGGGCATCAGGGCAGAACTCCGGCTGCAGCAGTCTTCGTCCTTGCAGGAGGAAAACCGTGATGTCAAAGGAGTTGACGTCGGAGTAGGGCGGGGCTCCTCGGGTCATCAGTTCCCATAGCAACACCCCAAACGACCACTGCGAAGAATGAAGAGGAGAACAAAGTAAAGCTGCAATTCAGATCATCACGTGTGTGGGGGTCTTTGTTTAAAAGATTACACAAATAATAATTCAAGACATAACATGAGATTGCCCGTGACATGGCTTGAGTGCTGTGATTTTGCTCGTTGCTGTGTTTCCTTTTGAAACAGGAAGTCAGGGAGGGAGCGTGACTGATTTTCACGAGCGATTTTCAACAGCAAATAGCATTCGAGACACGCCACACCTCGCTCCGAATTGAAACCCGCCTCGACAGCGGCTTAGAAAAGTGACTAAATAAGCTGTCGCGAGTTGTGCAGGATTTCTACTGTGACTTTGTCACATTCGATATCTCGAGCACAGGCTCCCCGCCGCTGCGTTTCGGATTATTTCTGGACTGTGGCTCGTTTGTTAGCAGCCCGCGGCAGTTCTTTAGCACTTCTCCATGGCGATCAGAGCAATAGCAAACCAACAGGAGAGAGGAAAAAGACTGCTGTTAAACACAATGTGGTAAAAAAAAAATAAAAATAAATAAATAAATAAACACACAAACCTCCAGGCTTTGATATGTCCAAAAGTTCACTTGCCATGTCATACACACAACTGTGTATTTTAAACTGCGTGTCGCAGCACACACATCATTACAGTCAGTGGTCTCTACATGTTTGAGCATGATGAGCGCATAAATCCAACCATCTCTGACATATATGAGGTGTATGTACTGTATACTGTCTTGTTTGTGTCTCCGGTGCCAAGAGATTTGTGCACAAGTCTTCATTTCATCGGGGCATTAATGGGAGGATGTTTTGTGCTGAAGTATGTATGTATGAACATAAATCAGTCAGTGCAAATCACATCCTGTTTCTTCCCCGAGCCACACACTGCTCAGACACCAGCGCGTGATTCATGACATACCTCGCAATAGCTGACGTGCGTGTACACGTGTAAGTGCAGGTTAAGATCTGGGGGAAATATTACGTTCTGTGTAAATAGTCTAAGATAGATAAACTGTCATTAATGCGCTCCGCGTTCGTGTTTGTCGAGTGAAATCCGGGTGCACTCAGTAAATTAAACGGAGAGCTCCTGAGTCTTTTGAGGATTATCTTTTTATTGCCCAGCCCACTATACCGCTTGTGCGCTGACTCATAGATGGATATGTCAGATAAAAGAGAATTAAGTGTACATGATCAGTGAACAGAGGAGTTCTGCTCGTCAGTTCGGCTACATTCCTGCCTCTCACTTCTGCTCGGCTTAATGATTCACATTCTTCTCCATCCGTACCACTTCATACCATCATTATTTACTACTAATAATACGCACAAACCGTCATACGTTCTTATTATTGGTTGTATGATATCACAGTGCTGCTGAATTCTCCGTTCTGATTGGTCATTTTAAATAAGAGCAGCTCGTATTGTTATCGTTTCTATAGTAACAGGTCATTTACTGGAACTTGTGAATACATCCAGATCACCGTCATCACCGACTTACATCACATACACTATATGGCAATAAGTATGTGCACCCCTGACCATCCCACCCATATGTGGTTCTTCCCCAGACTGCTGCCATAAAGTTGAAAGCACACGATTGTACAGAGCGTCTCTGTGTGCTGTAGCGTTACAGTTTAACCTTCACTGGAGCTAAGAGGCTCAGACCTGTTCCAGCATGACGACGCCCCTGTGCACAAAGCGAGCTCCATGAAGACATGGTGTGTGAAGGTTGGAGTGGAANTGTCCTGCACAGAGCCCTGACCTCAACCCCACTGAACACCGACTGCACCCCAGACCTCCTCACATCCCAACATCAGCTCCTGATCTCACTAATGCTCCTGTAGCTGAATGATCACAAATCCACTGCAGCCACGCTCCAGAGTCTAGTGGAAAGCCTTCATAGAAGAGTGGAGCTCATTATAACAGTAAAGTGGGAATAAATCTGGAACAGGACGTTCAGCAAGCACATCTGGGCATGATGGTCAGATGCCATAATGCATCACCTGGTACTGGATGTTGATATCAGGGACGTTTTTACAAGTAAATGTACACAATCTTTGTCAATGATCAAATGTGTATAGATATATGAGTAGGTCACTCACAACGTCAGACTTGGTGGTGAACTTGTGAGTCTGCAGGCTTTCTAAAGCCATCCATTTCACAGGCAGCTTGACTCCGCTCTTGTTGTGCACGCTGTAATATTCCTTATCGTACACGTCTCGGGCCAGGCCAAAGTCAGCCACCTTCACTGTGTAACTCTCATCCAGCCTACAGGACAGAACACACACACACACACACACACACAAAGCAGAATGCGTTATAAAAACACAATACAATCTGTGGAATAACTCTCAGCTAAACTGTATTACTGTAAAACGGAAGTGTTTTGTAATAGAATATTAAAACTAAACACACTTTCAAACAAAGAAAAAAACCACAAAGCACAACACATGCAAGCTCAATTACTAACACAATCTCCAGAGGACTGCATCTTTCAAATGCAGATCTGCCAACCTCAAAGGGGCATAATGTGTGACGGCAGTGGTGTAGCCAGGAATCAATTTCAGGGAAGGATGAGGAAATATACTGAGTAAAATCACCACATGATCTGTATAATTAAATTGATAAGCCAGACAGTAGAAACAGCGACGGCACAGATGCGTTATTTAATCATCGAAGGCATCAACCGATCTTATTAAGCAGCCTCTGCTAATGCTCTGCATTTAACCCATCCAAGTGCACACACACAGTAGTGAACACACACACACACACACCCGTGAACACACACCC
>CM074951.1:25229829-25240660 GCA_037577455.1 Pangasius macronema | reverse complement strand
GATAGGTGGAGAGTGATGATTCGCTGTGGAGACCCCTGAAGGGAAAAGCCCGAAGAAGAAGAAGAAGAAGAAGAAGACCTCGCAGAGATGAATTACGAGTAAAACCCCTGTATCTCCTGTTACAGTTACCAAGTTCCACTAGCATTCCCCTTCATTAGCTTGTTATTAAACAAATATACAATTATGACTATTTTTTACTCATTTCAAGCTTGTAATGGTCACAGTGCCTGATCATTCTGTTTACTTCAATCTACCAACAGCATGATACCATTTTCAGCTGGAAATGAAGAATATGCCTAAAAATAGGCTTAACAGTCAATATATCTGCTGTATTATAATCTCATAATGAGAAATATTAGATATTTTTGCTAAGATATTAAAACTAAAATGTTTCCTTTTGGTTACTGAGGTTAAGGTGTAGCGATTAGCATTAATTAGCTGCATTATGTATGAATTATGTCAATGAGAGATCCTCACAAAGACAGTAAGACAAACCTGTGTGTGTGTGTGTGTGTGTGTGTGTGTGTGTGTGTGTGTGTGTGTGTGTGTCTTTAAAATGGCCTGTGCAGTAAACATGGAAGGTATTTGATTCTGGAGTCACGCACTGAGGAGAAAAAAAGTGCACCCCACCACCCCAGCTCAACAGCTGCACTTAAGCAGTGAGTGGCAGTTCCAAAGAAAATAAAAATAAATAAAAAAATCCTCCCGCGTTTCATTGTTCAGATGTTCGTTTTTTTCCACCCTGTTTCCGTTGCTAATGCGAAGGATCTCACCATTAATGTGTCAAAGGCTGGAAGCCTGAGGAGCTGTGAACAATAAGAGAGATGGAGGGAATACGCAGGTTCGAGGGTCAGCTGGTGTGCAATAGGAAACGAACTGCGTTTCCTGTTTGGTCTCAGTATTATTTCCTTCCACACCACTGAGTGCACAGGACCGAGGTGGATCCGTGTGTACAGCAGGGGCCGAAGCTCTAACAGCACACTGGAATGCTAATGTTTGCATTTAAAGCTGGAAATGAACAAAGCTTTAGGATAAAAATATAGGATGATGTAATTTGTAATGAACGATTTTGCATTAAATCAGAAAAGAACGCAAAATAGAAAACGTTTGGACCCTACTGTATGTGTGTGACTCTTCCTTCATGTATGATGTGACCTTTTGCAAGAACCCTCATATCTAAGAGTTTGTGTGTGTGTGTGTGTGTGTGTGTGTGTGTGTGTGTGGTGGAGAGTGGCTCTCGTACCTTAATCTCCAGCACACTCTTGCTGCCTCTGGGAGTGAGAGTGGGCTTCTGAAACTCCTCAAACTTCGGGTCCTCCACGTAGGTCAAGTCATACTGGCGTGTCGAGAAGCCGTCGAGCACAAACTTCATCTTGGTGGCGACCGGAGGACGAACGTTGAGGCCCTTCAGCGAGGGAGTGATGCACACGATGGCCAGTTTGTCTTCGCCCTGCGTGCAGGTCTGAGACACAAGACACAAGACAACCATCACACTGTGTTCTGGACTCACAATCGAACAAATTACAGTTGCAACATCACAAGGAAATAGTCCTCACGCTCTGCAGATTTCTTACCAATAAGGCTCTTTTAAAGAGTGTGTGACTGGAGGTGGACGAATCATAAATTCATAAGCTAGCTAATGTTCTTGCCCCAGTCTCATGTTTTTTTTTCCTAGATTAGCTGGATCCTAAACTGGATTAGACCTAAACTAGACTATAAAGCATTCGATGTGTTAATTTAACCCCAAAGTCCTTGTTTTTCAGAATGACCATAGCCTGGGCTAGTGCCTTGTCCACCCCTGATGGTGGAACTTTCTATCCTGACAGTGTACGGTACTCAGAGTCAGCGACTTACAGCCAAATGTCACATCAATACTTACTTTGGGAAAGTTCTGCGTATTCAGAGACGGGTTACACACCTGCTTAAGTTGTGTGTAGTTCACACCTATTCATAGACTTTAAAGATACAATACTATTAATTAATTAATAGTGTCATATTTGTGTATTGGATATTGATCTCAATTGGAAGTCAATACTCCACCTTCCATGCGTAAATCTAACTTCTGAGTGTTTAAGTCCGTAGTTACGTCTGATGTCTGATGCTGCGTTCGACTAAAGCTCGTAGCTCAGCATGCCTCATATCCGACTAGCAAAGACCAAAGAACACGCCCCCTCATCTCGGAAAGTCAGGAAGGTCTCCTCAACCCCGAGTTCAACACATGATGCCCCGTCAACTGATCAATCAGAGATCAATCCAGACTCATGAGTTTGTTAAATCTATAACACTGACTATAAAGTTCATTGTTTTGAGGAGGAAGATAAACATCTCTCATCAGTTATCTGGCTAGACTGTTCCTAACGAAAGACAAACACAGAGACATCCGTGTTTTTCCTCAGTTTGTAGCTCGAAATGTAATTCCGAGTTAAGCTGGAAGCATCCCGAATGCAGATGTGCGCAATTTCTGTCTTAAATCCTCACTACTGGCACTTAACTCAACTCTGATGTTTAATAAAGACTGCTCTAAGGCGCACTGTTGTCAGATTACATGCCTCATTTACAGCTGAAAGTGTCCTGGCAGAGCAGCCACTCCTAGACAAGCCACTCTGATCTGACATTCTGATATAATCATATACCTCCTAGTGAGTCTCTGGATAACCCTTCTTGTGGAATAAAAGTTATGAAAAGTTATGAAATGATGCAAACTCTGCAGTACAGTGGAACCAGATGGAAATCCCATCTTGAGTGTGTTGTAGATCATAACTGTTGGCATGTGCAGGATGATCTTTAAGAGAAAAAAAAAAGTGCACAGGGCTCCTTTTGAGACTTGTGCTCTTTACTCTAATATGCGTGAGTTATGATTTGGGGGCGTAGCAGATGCCTCCATCTTTTGGCAGCATCTCCGGCCCATCATGCCTCCTGTCCAGGCTGCACGTTCCTCGGTGCTGGCTGCTAGCGTTACTCCTGTCGTCGTTATGTCACTCGGGCTTAAGAGCAAAGTTCTGCTTTCTTGCCATGTTTGCAGACACATCCTGTATGGCTTTGATGGGATTATATGAAAATCTACAGAGCCGATGATTCCAAAATAATCACAAGGCACGGTTTCAGTCCAGATCTCTGGGTCTATTTTGGCTGGAAACAAGTGTATCACTGCGGTGGGTTGAACTCCCCACGGGCGACCAGACCATGGTAAATATTTACAGTACGCTCAGAAACACCGATGTAGCGTATTTATCTACCACACCAAAGAGACAAACATGACCTTGAGTGGATGGCGGAACAGAAGGTTAGGCAAAGTCCGGGGAAAATAGCTTCAAGCTTCAACAGTGTTTTCGTGTCAGATATATTTGGAAAGCCCTTTTCTTATTTAAACACACTGCAACAATTCAAGACAAAAGTCCACAATACTTTAAACTCATTGACAAAAAATCTGAGACATGTTCAAAGCTTGCTTCTTCAGGTTGCTAACAAATAAAGGAAGTGAATAGCTACTGCTTTAGCATTGTGCACGCTGCACGTCTAAATCATCACGCTCATGTTTATGTGTATGTCGACTTGTATAACATTTATGGAAGGAGTCTCCAGTGTCAGCGCAGTGTCTTCGCCTGCTTTTGTCTTATTAGCTTCATGAGGGGAAAAAGAGCTTCTAGAGCTTCTATAGCATAAGTGCTAGCAGGAGCTAACTTGTTTCGTTAAATAGAATTGCTGTATTAGAGGAGGAATAAAACACTCTATAGGGGGATGCTGTTATAGGAAAATAATCAACGTCACGCCCTCCTGGTCGGTGATTATTTTCATGACAGAGTGGTTTGTTCCTTACTTGTTGAGCAAATCCCGGTAAAATAACGCACTGTGAAAAACAGACCATGTTATGTCATGTCAGGAATCTTTTTATAAAGAAAGGAAGGTAAACACACTCACCGCCTACTGCACACACACACACACACACACACACACACACACGCACACACACCATCATCAGCTAACTACTTTATGAAACAAAATACATGTGTGTTTCAGCAGAAATAAGTGAGCCTCTTCTTTACGTGTACGTTTAGCATTTAATTGTCGGGATTAAGCGAAAAACTGCGTCTCTCTTGGACAAAATCGGCGTTTGACTGTAGAACGGATTAAGTCTCACAAACGGATTTGTGGTTGGATAACAGCTGCTGAAGAAAAGAGACAAAAGAAGAAACAGATACTGAAACGTCTCGGGTTTAAGCCCAGGGCTTCCATATATGGCCTCAAAGGGAGTTATATGAGAAACTTTATAACAGCGTGCGGAAAATTGTCAGTGTAAGCATACACTTAAACAACAGCAACTCGCGCAGAAAGACCAGGGTTTAGCACAGATTCTCAGATCGCTATCTAGGAAAACGCTGGCGGAATACGAACACGCGGTGACGTAACCTCGGCGGTATCCATCATGAAGACGTTATGAGTTCCAGACACCCTGCAGACAGGCAGGAAAACGATGAACCGGCATCACCGCTTTCTGTAGCGCACGAACATCCTGTTCACGAGGGATTCTGCTGACAGGTTTGGCTTGTATTATTGGAGCCGAAGGTTTCTGTAACCTGTAATCAGACCTGCGATGATTCATTACGGCGTCAAGGAAACTTTTACGCCAGTCCTGGAAAGACGCAGCACTGGAATATCAGAGAAACGTGTGGAGGCCTGGGAAAGCCTGGCAGATGTGGCCGAATTCTGGGAAGGAGCCAGAAAAAGGGAAAAAAATGCTCTGGTTTTGGCTGAAATTTTTTTTCTTACGTTGAACACACCTTGGCAGCTCAGTGTTAAGAAAACATACATATATTTCGCCAGAATCTACTTGCCTTCGAGTCTTTCTGTAAAGATGTTGCGTAAGGAGGTCAGTCTGGATAAAGATGGCTAAATCCTCGCTAGCTAAGTGGGATTTTTCTCGCAATTGGATGAAGTTGCTTTAGCGAAATATATATATGAGGATAACCAATTGAGTTAGTGACCAGATACCGACTGTCAAAATGTCCGGCATGCTCCTGCACCATCACCGTCATCATCAAAACAGAGAAGAGAGAGAGAGAGAGAGAGAGAGAGAGAGAGAGAGAGAGAGAACGCTTACACACTCTGTACATACGACACCGGACAAAGTTTTCAAATGTTTAAATAATTAGTAAGATAAATTTAGTCAATAGAGCAGAAGTGAGTGGATGAATCAGCGATTATTTTTAAGATTATTATTCACAGCTTGGAATTAGTACAAATGTCGGATTTATTTTCAGTAGCGAAATTGGAGCGTTAGAGTAAGAGATGTGTAAAGACGTGTGAGCTTTGACCTATCAGTCATAAAAACTCCAGCGTGTTGTGAGTGACTGAAGAAAGCGACGTTCTCCTTCTTCACGATGATGCATTTAGCAACAAGCTGCAGCCTGTGAAAGTGCCTTTAATGTCGGTGGGAAAGCCGAGGCCTGGCTGAGCCCTGGATTTAGCTGAGATTGCAGGTGCAGATACGGAGGAAAGCTCCTCAGATCCCCTCTCACCGACTTCGCTGGGGTCCGACGTGCTCCTTTCCGTCATTTCTTCTTCTTATTATAAGACGACGCAGAGTACACTGATAGTCATCTCCTGTTCTTCGTAAAAAAAAGGCTGCCATAAACCAGAACCAAGCTCGATCCCACAAGAAAGAAACCTGAAACCAAGGACCCAGAACCCAGAACCGCACTTCTGTTTCCGCCATCGCTGGACAAACCTCGATGGATTCACTTAGGATGCGTGACTCAGACTAAAGGCATGAAAAGATTTGTTTTTCCACACACAGCCTCCTAATAAAAGCCCCAAAAAAACAATAAAACACTTGTCTGTTGGACTGCACACTGTTTATGGTGAAGAATTTACAGTGCAACAGCTGGAGGAGCGGTTTGAAATCGCTATTAAAGACACAGCGGCTTCGTGCAACTACGACATCCTGTCTGATCCGTGCTCGCCGTGTTAAGGACGTAACCGTGTAGGGCAGAGGTATCCAGCTAGAGTTAGTGCGAGTCCGGCTACATTAAATTCCACGCAGATAAAGTTCGAATAGCTGCAGGTTACGCTTTACTGCTTAGACCCCTCATGGCTTGTGTTCATGTTTCCCAGCACGACAAGCACCATGTCATTTGCTTCCAGTTCTCCGTGTGCTCCTGTTATTGTTTTCTCCTTACGCTACTAGCTCATCGGTTTCTCATTAGCTCAGCGTATATATCCTTCCGGTTTTTATGTTCTTGATCATTGCGTATTCGTGTTTCTCGACACTCTAGCTACCTTTGTGTTTCAGGAGTATGTTTTGAGTTGTGTTTTACACCTACACCTACATTTTTATTAAAAAAACTTCATGCACATGTATACTGTTTGTACTTCCTTGTTCTGATGTACATGGCCAAAAGTGTGTGGACACCTGATCATCACGCCCAGATGTGGTTCTTCATCAAACTGCTGCCACGCAATTGTATTGTATAGAATGTACGATTATGGATAAGTCTTGTATGCTGTAGCTTTACAATTTCCCTTCATTGCACCTAAGATGCCCGAACCTGTTCCTGTCCTCACTAATGCTGTAGCTGAATGAACACAAATCCCCACAGCCACGCTCCACAGTCTAGTGGAAAGACTTCGCAGAAGAGTGGGTGGAGCTTATTATAACAGCAAAGGAGGAATAAACCTGGAACGGGATGTAAAACAGGCACACATGAGTGTGATGGTCAGGTGTCCACATACTTTTGGCTATGTAGTGTATCAGTGTGTAAAAGCTGCCTTCAGGTAAATAACTGACACGAACACAGAGGATCTGAGCTGCTTCGTGCCTCTGAGCTACAGCCATGTTTTTTTTTTTTTCATCCTTTCCTCAGGATTTTCCGAGCTCTCAATCCTGAGCACGGTATCTTGCGCTTGATCTCGTTTATTTCCTGAAATTCCTTCGTCTATTTTACAAGAGCAGCACCTCATACGTCTTGGTATTCCGGAGATAACAGCATGTTCTTCTTCTTACAACCTGATGCGTCTCTTGGAACGTCACTCTGGTGACTGCGATGAAACATGAGGTGCACTACATTACAATTACCATAAAAATGAGCATGAGGTGAAGGTCTGGAATTTTCCGCTCGTGCGGTTATTAGACACTGCAGTTGTCCTGAAACACCGTTAGGAAATCAGATTTCGCTTGATGATGGCTATATGAAGTCTGCGCTCTGGTTTTTCCATTTCCTCTTCACATTTGCAGCTCCAGCGTTTTTTTGTGTGTGTGTGTGTGTGTGTTTTCTGTCTCATTTCCTCTCACAGTGAGATTAATAACTTTAACACCTGTGCGATGTGTGTATTTGATAGTGTGTGGGCACGGTGTAATATGGACTCACCACATAAACCTCTTTGTCCTTGCTGAACGGAGGACCGCTGAGGACCATCTGAGGTTGCATGGCTGAGTGGAGGTAGACGCCAGACGCTATCACTGTGCTGCCTCCACTAAACACACACACACACACACACACACACACACACACACACACACACACACACACACAGACGGACAGAATGAACAAACCTGCTGCCGTACACATGCGCGTCTCCTGCCACCCGACCACCAGAACCGCAATGCATCCCAGCGCCCAAATCATTCACAATCTTCTCAATAGCTCGCTCTCTCTCTCATTCTCTCTCTCTCTCTCTCTCTCATTCTCTCTCTCTCTTTATTCATCCCTAGAGGTTTTTTTTTCAACTTACTTCCCCTGTCTTACCTCACCATCACTCTTAGCATAGTATTTTCCCTGTAAACCCTCGCCTCCTTCACAACCGTTTGTCCACCTGTCATCTGCTCATCCGTGGTTAGCCCTGCTTTGCCAGACTTTTTTTTTTTTTTTAATCTCTTCCAAACACCCACTCTTTCTTTTACAGCAGTCTATTTGCCCGATCTCCTTCTGCTCGATCTCCTCTCATGCTTTTTCTTTTACCCCTTGTTCCAGTTTCATAAACCGTCTGACCTCTGTGCGTGCATGAGGCAACTCTACACGTGTAAGCACTGACCTCACTGCTCCTGCTAGGTGTTTGCTGAAGGGTATGCTGAAGAGTCAGTGAATGTTTTTATTCCTGGTCTGATGGAAAACCAGGAAACCAGGATGAGACGCAGTGAAGCACGCTGGTGGTAGCATCATGTTACGCGTTACCCTAAGCCTCTTGGCTTGCTTCTAAAAACTTTATTCACATGATGGTGCATTTATTGCAGTTGATGCTTTTCTAAAAGGCAAAATGTTCGCCATCGCTGATGTCCCGGATGTTAACTGCTCCGGTGTGGGTGTGGGTGTGGGTGTAGTAGCAGTGGCGTGTGAGACGCACCTGATGAAGGAGCGTGTGGGTTGCACATTGTGGATGAGTGGATCCTCGTTGTAGGTGTAGCTGGCCGGAGCTTGAAATGCCACTCCGTCGATCTGCAGCTGCACCTTGTGCTGGGAAGGCGAGTCCTGAGATGGAGTCTGACATGTCAGCATGTTGGCTGATAAACTGGGGAGGGTGTAAAAAAAAACACACACCGTGACACAAACACACACACAGTGAGACAAGGTACAGCATCTTTCTGATTATAGAGAGTTTTAAAAAAATCCGCAGACTCACCTCTGAACCACACAGGTGCCGCTTCCGATCGTGACCTTTCGCGAGCTTCCGCTGTTCAGGTACGAGCCCTTAATGGTCAGCATGGTTCCGCCAGATTTGGGACCAAATTCGGGAACGATTGCTTTAATAACTGGGCTCTGCTCCAACAAAACAAAATATGAACGGCTCAGTGTGTTAGCAGAAACGAGGTACAATCACATGGTAAATATTATCCTGCATTCATCTTTTTCACTTTATGAACAGGAATATTTATATAATATTTTCGTTATTAGCTTCTTGTCATTATCTGTAGAAGAAAGAACAGTTATGGTTATAAATAAATTGTAGTTATGGATATATTTCTTGAATCTACTACAGACAAATCCTTAGCATCCCAGAGTTAGCATTTGAAACTGTGTTGCCAGGGGCTTTTCATTCGCTGATGAGCTGTGAGCTAATGTTTTAATAATTATCACGTCCACAACCTAACGGATGTTTCATCATTTCATTTCCCATGACTTTTCCAGAATTTCCAGGACTTCTGTTTCTGAGGACGCTCACCACGAACGAGAAGCCCTCGAGCTGTCCTTCCTCCTTTCCGCTGCGTACTCTGACCGAGTGATCGGAATTGGACACGTTCACATGATCCAGGGTACAAATCAACCTAAACACAAAGACAAAAAAACATCTCCCATGACTGAAGACAATAAACAAGCTGTAGATTGTAGCAGCCTCATCAGCGCCACTAATCCGTTCATTACAACCGTGCTACTACGCATAAACAGCACTGCAGCTCTTCTGTCCGCAGACTTTCCCGCGTTTCGTTTAACAATGGGGCCGCTGTGGAGGGTCGCGTCTGGAAGCAAGAACGGAGTTTACTGTACTTATGTGGAAAAACCCTCCACACAGTGAAATTTTGTTGTTCCGTAAAACACAATTACACGATTACAAACTGGATTAATCGGGTTAAATTCCTCAACTTGGAGAGCTAAGTACAGACACACTAACCATTTCTCCTATTTCCTTCTAGCTTTAGTTTTCTTCCTAATGTCTCTAAACACATGAGAGGCCGTATAACAGAAGATGAAACCACTGGTATAAGTTTTTCTTCCATTTTTTTTTTGTGCGTCAAATGGAAACTATGGCAAGTCACAAAGTTGTGAGCGGGGAACCGAAGAAACGTCCAAGGATCGGTCCAAGGAATCAATCCGAGCCAATCGTTTGGATTTGTTGCTTTACCATGACGTACATAAGTGCACACACACAGTAGTGAACACACACACACACCCGTGAACACACACCCGGAGCAGTGGGCAGCCATTTTAGCNACTCAAACCCACCACCTTCAGGTTCACCTTCAGGTTACAAGTCCGACTCTCAGACCATTAGGCCACGACTGCCCCCTGGTGTGAACCTGGGGTCAGCTAGCAAGGCTTTAGACGTACTGCTGCGTTTGTTAAACTGGCTCTGATGTGATCTTTGCACAAAGCCAAAGAAAGGTCAGAAAGTAAACAAAACCAGAGCCATGTTCATTTCGGTGAATAATATAGTTTCTATAGTCGAGGTGTCAAAGTGTGACCAATTTTGACCCAAAACCCAAATCTTTTTTTTTTTTCAGAATTCAGCCACAGCGACATATGACAGGTTTTTCCCACACCACTTCACAGGGACCAACTGTAATTAATAAAGCACCTACGGGGCCAATTTAGCATCTTATAATCAGGTCAAAATACTAAGAAGTTGGCTCGGTGCTCCTGTAACAGCTACACAGTGCGGATAATGATGGGGGACTGTGTAAACCATGTTAAAAAAAAGATTTTGGTTCATTAACTGTCAGTTTGAATATCAGTAATGAGTTTGTGTGTTCGTTTTCCTTCATCATTAACTCACCGACGACTGCTGACGTCTTTTTCCGTCAGCCTGCACTTCGCTCCAGCCACGACGACTTCAATGAGCTTGGTGTCGAAGCGGTCTTTCTTACTGAAGCCAAAGTTTCTGCCACAGATCGTGATGTTGGTGTGGCCTTTCAGTGGAGCTGTTTTAGGAAAGATCTACAAAAAAAGAAAAAAATCTGTTCTGCCATCCTAAAATAAAGGATGGTGATTGATTTCACGGTGTGGCTATTAGAAAAGCCGTGTGTGTTCCATTATGAAGAAAAAGTCCTTCTTCTTCTTTGGGCTTTTCCCTTCAGGGGTCTCCACAGCGAATCATCACTCTCCACCTATCCCTATCTTCTACA
>CM074951.1:25143169-25153950 GCA_037577455.1 Pangasius macronema | reverse complement strand
ACCTCAGTGGTGGTATTGAGGGTGGCAGAGAGCGCTGGTCATTCACTCCCCCACCTACAATCCCTGCCGGACCCGAGCCTCGAACCCACCACCTTCAGGTTCACCTTCAGGTTACAAAAAATCAGTGATATGGTGAAGTTTCTATAAGGAGAAATGTGGAATTTATGGAACATTTCCGGAAGGAGTCTCCAGTGTCAGCGCTCTGTAACAGTCAGAGGTAAAGCTGTGACTTTACGTTTTCGACACCTTCAGGACGGAGGAGTTTACGCTTCGCGGTTTCTCCGTAACGTGACGATGAGACGTCGCTGAGGGAACGGCTGCTTACAGCTGCTATAGCGTAAGCGATTACAGGAGCTAACCTGTTCCACATCCTTTCTTTACAAGTTCTCTGCAAAAGAGAACGATGTAATGGTCGGGAAATTGGTGGTGTAGGAGGAAGAAAACACTTCAGGATGTGCTGTTATGCAAACTTCTGCTTCATCGTTGATTATTTTCCTATAACAGCATGACACTGAATGTCTTGACTCGAATCAAGAAGAGCTTTGAAGAACAATAATCTTTGGACCTGTCGGCCATCACGCTGTCAACAGATTTTTTACGCACTATTTGAGACCGTCTGTTCCGTGTGCTCTTAATCGCAACTAGACAAACTTAAGACCAATCGCACTGCCGTCTCTTTATATCTCTGAGTAATGGAACATAAAGGAAGCATAAATGCAAAAGTTCACGATCCCTCAGTCTCTCGCTATCCATCATCACTCTAAGAGTAAGCAATGCTAAGTGCTCACTCAGGAAGTTATGTGCGGTAGATAACAGAGTGAGAGAGACAGAGGTGGGGTCAGCGTGCCCGGCCAAAACTCCTGAAGCCAAACACGAGCGAGGTTACTAATTAATAAAAGCCGGGAAATGGCTGGGATATCCCATCCGTGCATGAAATTAGGGCTTTATCTGCAGTCTCCAGGCGCTCGGCCCCAGGGGACGGTTAGAAAACAAAGAATCTCCAAAACAGCAGCACTGGCTAATCACCTTTCCATCCTCTACCCCATTGTACTGATGAACAATACAAGCCTGTCGAGACAACAGGATTCTGTGCTGCAACAGATCACGGATGGATTGTAAATCCTGCACAGTTTAATCCCAACTCTTTCTCTCTTCCTTCCCTGTAAATCCCTTTCTCACTGTAAACTACGCTTCCTGCACAGGTGCACGCGTTCTGGCCTTGGGCTCGTTCTGTCTCACACAAAAGAAGGTGTCCCCAGGAACCGTGTAGCTGAATAAAGCCCTGTGCCTAAGAACTCCCTCGGCTCTCTGCCCCTTAGTCTTCCCACAACCCGGCTGCCAAGCCGACACACATTTTCCTGGCTGCGTTTCAGGAAAGTGCTGCTCCAAGCCGAAAGATGGAAACTTCAGGGCTGCGTTTGCCTGGATACAATAAAACACACACAAACACAGCGCCGAGTGATTCAGAGCGAATCACACAGGGTCTCCTTTATCGCGCAGGGCTTACCCTCGGGCTACTTTCTTTAATCAATCTTCGGTACTCATAAGTACCAGTTCCAGGTGATTAAGATCACACAGCCCAGACCTTAGCCTTCGAGGCTCCAGCGTGTAAGAGCACATACCTAAAAATGCCCCCTGGCACACTTTCATCCAGAATCCAACACACTCCACAAGGGAACACGTCGACTCCGTTTCTTTTTTTTCTTTTTTTCCCTTATTTGGGCTAAGTGAGTCATTCTGCCTTGGAGAACAGAGTTTCCTTCACCCACAGAAATGCTCAGAAGTTTCTCTCTACTGTTTACTGCAGAGGAGAAGAGAATGTCAGGAACTTGCACAGCCAAAGCAGCCATAAACAGGAGAGGAGGAAGCTTAGTACAGGAGCAAACAGATCCTCGAAGCCCAGGCGGAAACGTCTCACCGTGTCAATAAACACTGACGTCTGAAAGGAAGTGCGGGGATCTGACGACTCGAACGTGCAGACGATAGCTAGTCTAGAAACAGGCAGGATCCATTAAACACACAAAAGGTTTTTGACCCTGACCTCAGGAAGCGTTATTATTCGCAATGTTGTTGTAAGTGGCACGCTTTAATAGTTAACAGGGATTTGCTGGGATTTACCACAAGCAAGGGAAGTCAGTGCCTGTAGAATTCTGGATTCTGATTGGCCAGAAGGTGTTGATTCATTTTCGATAACAACGGAGGTAATCTGTAAGTTTAGGTTTTCCGACATCTCTGGGACGGAGGAGTTTGCGCTTTGTGGTAACGTGACGAGCCGAGTCAAGAGAGAGAAAACAAAGAGGCTGGTGATGGAACAACTGTAACTACAAATGGATAAAAAGTACCAGACTGCTGCGGTATAAGACGAACACTTCCGGAATAGCGCACGCCGTGAGAGGTACGATGCGGCCCGATGCGCAAGCGACGTTAGCCCCTGTTCTTGTCTAACAGTCGTTTCCTCACCAGCATCCCTCTTTTCTCTCCCTCTCTCCCTCTCTCCTTCTCTCTCTCTCTCTCTCGCTCGATTGAGAAATCGGAAAGTGTAAACTCCTCTGTCCCGAAGACTTTCCCTTGCCGATAAGCTTCACAAAGCCTCGAGACTGTTACAAAGTTCGTGACTGGTACGAAGACTCCTAACAAAAAGCTTCACCACATCAACAACATGTTTTTTTTAAAATCCATTTATTATTAGTCTTAGCTTTGTGAATGAGCTGTTGCTATAGTAACAATAGAGTATTAGAACGAGTGCACTGATATTGACCTTTCGTCCATGTTACAGCCGGAACTACTTTCTGAGCCACCTGAGGACATTATATGAATTAATGTACATCTTCAGACCAATCGGATTCGAGCATTCAACAGCGCTGCGGTATACTTTGGTTTAGCAGTAACTCCACTTTGATTAATTTCCTGTAACAGCATGAGCATGAGTGTTTTACTGCCCAAAAATACGTCACTGAACGTCCTGATAACGTTGTCTTGTTAATTACATTCGAAAGCAAGAACAAGCCCAAAGCAAAACCAGTGGAACTTTTGGGTTTCTACATAACTGTCATGAAAACTGAGATCCCAAATTCTACAACCGTGCCCAAGTGAGAAAAATGTGCAAAGAGAGATAGTGTGTGTGTGTGTGTGTGTGAGAGAGAGAGAAAGAGAGAGAGAGCGACAAAGAGAGGGAGAGAGAAAGAGATCCGTCTCTGTGTTTAACTTGTGCCTACATCCAGGAACCTCAGCCGTGAAGCACATTTTGTCAACACCACAACCGCAAACACACACCGCTCTGGCTGTACCATGTTGCCATGACAGCACCGGATCCGTTACGTCATGCTGCGGTGGCCTGCTCTTTCCTGCTGAGGTTTCTGAGCAGGACGCTCCAACTGTACTATACCGTACTGTTTACAGACGTGCTGGAACATCGTGCACATGTGGTACCGCAGTGTTTAGAGATTTAGAGTTACCGAGGTACTAATGCTCAGCTCCGAACACAGCCTTAAAGCTTTTTCCACTGTGCATACAAAAACATGAACCAAAAACCAAGAGAACTTTTGGCAATCAAGGGTGGGGCTAAACACTCTGTCCTTGTATGGAGTAAAATCCCTTTCGGCAACATTTATTTGTCGTTTAAGAAGCTACAAAATGTCATACCTAGCATAATATTAGGCTACATAATGTCTTATGTCATAGGCTAGCATTACAAATTCAATATCATTAGCTAATGGTAGCTAATAACGAACTGAAGAAATCCAATGTTATGCCTCCAAATAATTATATATATATATTGCTGAAAAATCCAGCTTGGTCTGACCGTCTTTGCCTTAGCACTGGTAGAAACATTGGTTTCTGAATTACTGCTAATGCTAATGCTAATTAGCTAATGCTGCATCGTAGACAGGTTGTTTAAGAAAATAACAGTGAGGCAATGGGAAAATGTCAAACCTTTTATTAATTAACCGAGTCAAATGGAGGATAATTTAGCAGCTGGTAAAGATTGTCTTTGGAAGCTGGTAGGTGGTCAGACTAAGCTGGACTTCTTGTGTGTTTGCTGTGGTCAGTGGAGCCAGGGAAAAGTTCACGTCTGTGTTAGCTAGCTAAATTTGCTCATGCCTGCATTGGAGAATTGGATTAAATGAACTTTCAAATTTGCCAGAGATTATTATTATTTAAACGAGTCTATCACAGAGATATTTAGCAAGGTTTCATAATCATATGGCACTGATAACCCATACTGACAAAAATATATGTATATATTCCTAATGACCAAATGATCATTAAGTGGCACAGAGGTGCAGTGGGTCACGTTGCCGCCTCACAGCTCCAGGGTCCCGCTTCAATCCGGAGCTCAGGTTACTGTCTCTGGAGTTTCGCTCCCACGTCCGTGTGGGTTTCCTACAGGTTCTCGGGTTTCCTCCTGACAGCATGCAGTACGTGGATCGCCTACTCTACATTTTCCCTTGGCGTGAATGAGTGTGTGAATGTGCGTGTGATGGACTGGCTTCCCATCCAGGGTGCTTCCCACCCAGTGTTCCTGGGATAGACTCCGGATCCAACACAATCCTGACCAGGATAAAGCGCTCAAGTACAAAAATCAGAATTAAATTTCTTTCTGTTCAAAACATTTGTTTGTCCTAGTAGTGTTTAATTAAAAAGTTAATGAAAACAGCAGTACTTCTAGCCCTACCCAAAAGTATAATTAGTTCCTGTTAGCACTAAACATGAGCAGCTGGAACTTTCGGTACTGGACTGATGGATAATAGAAAAAGCACAGTCCTAATTTTCTGGTGCCAAAACTTTTGTGACTTTCTTCAGTGCAAAAGCCCTTTAGACATGCAGGAAGAATGTTGTGTTTTTCTTGTGTGGATGTCTGATTCAGTTATTGGCACAGAAAAATTGGAAAGAGTGCCTGGTCTTATAAATCTGGAGGAGCCACATCCGGTCTGGCCACCATGTGTCACGGTGAACATTCCCGAGCAGTGATGAACAGCTCGACACGACGGCTCTCCGAAGAACCGGAGAACTGACGAGGGAAGAGTTACGACTCATGAATCTGATTAGCCAGATTCCAGCACTTAAGTAGCATTATCGGACAATTAGCAGACTGACGCTAGCGTTCCCGGTGCAGGATTCCTCGCCCATGTGTACGCCTGCAGCTGTCTCTGTTCCCTCCGAAGCTGTACTTTTGATCCCAGACACCAAAGCGCTTGCTGTGATAGATCTGTCTGCTGTAAACGAAAGCAGAAGCAGATGTTGCGTGGGAATATAAAATGATGTCACTAAGCTAAAATAAGCAGAGGACACCCCTGAGCGTCAGTGGGGAAATTCCTCGTCCTGTACGCGGATGACTGCTACACTATTGAAATGAAGTGTATAAATCTTTCCTCCAAGGTCCTGTTCGGGACACGCCCACTTCCTCTGGCTCTCATTGTCCTCACAGAAATGACAGCTTGTGCTTTTTTGGATAAGTGATGTGAAAACGATGTCTTGGCGAGAAGACACTCTCCTCACACGTAAACTCATCACCATTCAGAAGCTAAGATGGCATGGCACGGTCGTGCAATGTTCCACTGAGGCCTGGCAGACCCGCTGAAGGAACATTAATCTTCAGCAATGAGGCACAGAGATGGATAAGTGCAAACTGGAATAGCGCTAATGCAGTAGCTCGAGGTGTGGAAAGACCAAGAGATAATGCTGAGACATTTAAAATAATAATAATAATAAAAAAGCCACCCGACTGACAGGCATGCTTGGCTCAAAGAAGGCAGAGCTTAAGTAAAATTTGATGTATAGCATCACCACAGTGGGCTGTGTAGCATTAACACATGACATCCAGCTAAGTGCTGAGTGTGCTAATGTTAGCCGGCTAATTAGTCACCTTAGCTGATATTCCCTCTCCAGAAGTAGCTATCTAACAATAGCGAGCTTGTAAACCATTAGGTTAGTTATTTTATTTGTTAAAAAGTGTTATGGAAGGGGGCATGGTGGCTCCGTGGTCAACACTGTGGCCTCACACCTCCGGGGTTGGAGGTTTGAATCCCACCTCCACCCCGTGTGCATGGAGTTTGCATGTTCACCCTGTGCTTCGGGGGGTTTCCTCTGGGTACTCTGGTTTCCTCGCCCAGTCCAAAGACATGCATCGTAGGCTGAACGTGCCCCGAGTTCCCTGGGGTAGGCTCCAGGTTACTCTGCGTAGGATAAGCAGTATGGAAAACAGATGGATAGAAGTTGTTAATGACATTTGTTAATAGTAGGCTAACCATTGTGTCAGGAAGTTAGGATGCTAGTTAACATTAACCACACAATCAGTCACACCAGATTTTCACTGAGGTGAAGCAAAAATCAGGGAATACCACACAATTCCGTTCCTGGTGTGATTACTGGAATGAATGTGGTGAATCAGCTAACATTAGACAGCTACCTAGTTTTGTTTTTTTGCAACTGTGACTGAGAAGTGATGGTTTAGAGACAGTGGCACTGAGGAAGAGGCAGGAGTCAGAGCTAGAGGTAGCAGAGCTGAAGATGTCGAGGTTCTCTTTGGGAGTGATGAGGTTGGACAGGATTAGGAACGAGTACATCAGAGGGACAGCTCATGTTGACCCACAGATGCTTGTCAATCAGCAAAAATAAGAAATAGAAACACTGTCCAAAGAAAATGGGGGGAAAAAAAGCCATATGGAATAACTACTGAAAAGTTCCAGGGTCCCTGGTTTGATCCTGATACTAACTCGGATTACTACCAGTGTGGAGTTTCTCAGGTTCAGCCTGTCTGCTGGGTTCCTCCGGGTTCTCCGGTGTCCTCCCACCTCCCTAAAACATACCTGGTGGAGGACTGGCAACTCTAAATTGCCCCTAGGTGTGAATGTGTGTGTCTGGTGCATTGCAATGGACAGGTGTTCCATCCAGGGTGAATTCCCAGGGTTAGACACCGGATCTACCCCGACCCTGACCAGGATAAAGCGCTCACTGAAGATGAATGAATGAATGCTGGAGTGTTGCAGTGGCTCTGTTTGTGTATTTTGAATGCGTGAATAAACTAACGGCTGAGTAAAGTAAGTTAGTGAACGAATGAACTATAACAACGTGGGTTTGTTTCATCGTTATGGAGTCATTAGAAGCAGCCGTGGTGAATCAGCGGCTCCGCCCACATGAAGCTCTGGATTCAGGAATCAAACCCAAATCAGCTTTAAATGAGAGAATATTCCTCATTTCTACTAAATCAATCGTGTGTGTGTGTGTGTGTGTGTGTGTGTAAAACCATAAGAGCCTTTCTTTATATACCTCATGTGATTTCCACTCCTCAAATTACCATTCCCATTTTTTTTAATAAAAAAGAACCCGGTGAGGATTTATTTATCCTGCAGTTGCATAAATCTGCAAGGATTCTCTCTAAACTCCTTTTTCTCCCCGTGATTGATGCTGTTTATTTCTAAGACGGGTTGGTCTGCTGGAATCCGTGGAATGTCTGCAGCAAACATTAAAAACAATATACTTGGCTTCACGGGGGTGGAGTGATATGAATCAAGCCTTGTTTTCAAAGCAAGCACCTGCACCTTTTTTTTCCCTTCCTTTTATTCCATCTGGAAGATGTTAGAAAAGCATTTTCTATCCATGGGCGTGGCACTATTTTCCCCTTTTTTTCCCATCCCGTCTTTCCATTTTTCCTCCTCGCTCTCCGACACGTCCACCACGATGGAATGAGGACACAGATGTGCGAAGGCTACGTCTGACTCTCACAGCAGTAGCAGCTTTCCGAGCATCACTGAAGTACAGAATGCCATGCGACACCTCCTGCAGCTCCCTGGAGCTCATTGTTAGCGCCTGAAATTTATTACGCAGAAGGACAGAGGGAGAGGCGCCGTGGCCACTGATGCGTCTGTGGGAAAGACATCCAGGGCCGATTAAACTGTTAAAGAGTGAAAGAAGAAGGCGTGCTGAATAATGTGGAGGAGGTCAAGATGTACCGTATGTTCTGTTTTTTGGGATGAAGAGCACGTCCGAAGTTTATATGCACTAGAAGAGAGCTAGTAATGTTAATGTTATTAATCGCCCTGCTAGCACACTGATACCAGCCGCCCCCTCCAAGCATGGCATATGAAGTCGGATTAGAAATTAAAAAGACGAGTGTGTTCGAAAGAGCATCCCCTCCCTAGCCCGGGCATCGGAGAGAGGAATTTTCCAGCCGGGCACTGAAAGAGGTCGAGTGTGACCTGGCTGATTTCACAGCCTCATCTGCAACCAGTGCAGCAGCAGGAAAAAAAAAGGGAGCAAAAGGGAGTAAGGGAGTGCCCAGACGTTCCCTCCGTCGAGTTTAGATTATTGTGTAACACAAGCCTTGCTCAATATGGAGTTCTCTCCATGCAACTCGTAGCCAGAGGGCAGCAATTAGGGCAGGGTTCAGCCTCTGCATGGCTGAGGTTGGGAAAAAATGCGTGACAAGATATCGGTTTGTGTTCATCATCCAAATGAGAGCAATGCATTTTGGTGAATTTCCTAGCTGAGCTTGCATAAGTATTCGCCCCCTCCACATTTTGTAGTGATACAACCTGGAACTGAAAGTGTGGGGGTGAATATTTATGCCCTGTAAATACACAGAGTAGGCTAATGTCATCGCGGATGTGATTACAGACAGCGATTCCCCCCTCACCCAGCAAACTGATGCCATGGTAATGTGCATAAACCATGCTGTTGCCTGGAGGTGTTGTTTAAAGTTGTGCTGCAGGCGGTGTCCTGTTCGTTACACAAACAGTCGCATTCATGATCTGCTTAGGACGAGCGGCGTGCAGAGATCTGTTAAAGGATAAAAAAAGATTAGCCCAATGAAAAATAAAAGTCCAACATTCTCCTACCAATATACTCACTCTCCCTCCTCTGAACATGTCCAAACCATCTTAATCTGGCCTCCCTAANNNNAGCTCTGACTCCTGCCTCTTCCTCAGTGCCACTGTCTCTAAACCATACAGCATGGCCGCTCTCACCTACTGCTACTAAATAACTAATAAAGAAAAGAAATGTGTTGTCTCTATGCTTTTCTTACTATATTACCTCCCCAAAAGAGTTTTTACACTGTGTTCTTGGTCCATGAACCAGTATCAGGAAGTATTTATTGATGGATAAGGACACCATAAATGCCATAAATGTAGTAATAATAATAATAAGTGACCATGGTTTACTGACTTCTTTTATGTTTATAGCTGAATGGTGATGGTGGATGTTGGAGTGGAGGTACAGTGAGACGCAGATGTGTGTTTAATCAGGCATTCTGACAGACAGGGACATTGCAGAAACAGTGGCTCGAATCCAGTGTGATTAAAACAAGACTAGGCAGGTTCGGTGGAACCACATCACAGTCCACTGATTGGACGTCACCATAGCAACAATAGCAAAACACTGGAACTTGAGAGGCATCACAAAAACCTTCCTATTGTTCTCACCGGTATCTGAGACAACTTGTTTACTTGATCTTTTCCAAAAATCCCAGCATGGGTTCATTTAAATACACAACACACATCTGTAATAAAGAGGAGTCAGTGTCGACGTTTAAGAAATGGTTAGAAAGGGTTAATGGAGAGAAAATGTGATTGGATGTTTGGGAATGTCAGTCAAATCCCATTTTTCCTTCTTGGAGATGTTTACTAATGGAAGAAGTACCAGACTCTTGAATGAAAGCTAGACAATCTAAAAAGCAGCTCTGCAGTACCACGGCCAAGAATCTGACAGTCGAACAAATCCGACATCATTATCTTATTGTTTAATTTGACATCATTGAGTATAAGAGACAGTTAGGCAGTGTGTTTGCGTTAGGTCATGCGTCGAGAATGACAGAAATGTAAGGAGCGCGGTGTGATGAGCTTTCACTGACAGATGAAGCTGAACAGGTTTTTCCTCAATCACGCGAGGCCAGAGAGCGCCGTGACGGCACTGGCATCAGCCGAACCTCGTAACGACGGACGCATTGAAGGAGGGGGGGAAAAGACTTAGCTATGAAATGTAGCATTGTAGCAACATGCAGCATCCCCTGTCGTGACATAACTCTAACCGTATACCACAAAGTAATCAAGTCTAGAACATTCCAGGGAGGTTTAAATGCCTTTTGGGAAAGTTCTATAAATGCTACATATATCTGCAAAAGATCAGAGAGCTTTGGTGGTGGAGCAGATGATGTGTGAGAGGGTCTGCGTGTTGCATGGTATAGCGGAGAGCTGACACAATTCCAACGTTTGTTGTCTCTAAATGCACTTTATTACGTCTATATATGAATTCATCCATTTCTTGATCATGTATCAAAAATTATTACAAAGATTTATCTCACCATCGTGAGTGAATATAGTGCAACTGTGACTTTATTTTATATCACAGGGAATTTTTGGTGATTACATTTTCCAGTATGTACTCATGCTACATGTGTATTACTACTCCATAAAAAGAAAAAAAAAAGTCAAGCCCTTTGAATGAAATGTAAAATGAGACTATAACATCAAGCGTTTAGCATTTCACAAACCAAGCAGGAGCTTTCGGCTGCTTTCATTTTTTTAATCCTTATGAAATGTTTCCGTGCTTTTTTTCATTGTACTGTTTTTTTTTTTTTTTAGCGAAAATATCAGTGTTTTTAGATTTCCCTTTCTTATTTCTCTCATCAATAAAAGTTTTGTCTGAAACAACATTTAAACTTTTTTCTCAGATTCGGGCCGACGGGTCCATTCGGATTTTTGTGGGGGCCTAATGGTCTGAGAGTGGGACTTGTAACCTGAAGGTGAACCTGAAGGTGGTGGGTTCGAGTCTCGGGTCCGGCA